>PVKM010004610.1:0-51432 GCA_004027735.1 Carollia perspicillata
GGGGGCGGGGCCGGGCGGGGGGCGCGGCGGGAGGTGGGGCGGCGCGTCGCGGGGAGCTCGGCTGGCGGCGGGTGTGCGCGGCGCAGCAACGCGGGCTGCGGGCTGCGGGAGCAGCGGGCGGCTGCAGCTAAGGGCGGAGCGGCTGCTGGGCGGCCAGAGCGGCGGCGGCGCGGGGAGCGGGGCTCAGCCGGGCCAGGCGGCAGTGAAGCCGGCCCGGCGGGTGGCGCGCGGCGCTGGCGGCGGCCATGGCGGTGGCGGCGGCGGCGCTGGCGGCCCGCGGGGCGCGCGGCGGGAGGGGCCGGCCCCCGGGCGGCGGGCGGGCGGAGGGGGCGGGGCCGGGGCGGCGGGCGGCCCGCGCGGCGGTGGCGGTGGCGGCGGCGGCGGCGGCGGCCGGGACCAGGCGACGGCGTCGGCGGAGGCGGCGGCGCGGGGCGCTCGGGCTGATGGCGGCGGCCGGCCCCGGGACAGGGCTGTCCCCGCGGCCGTGCGACAGCGACCCGGCCACTCCCGGAGCGCAGTCCCCGAAGGTGAGGAGGCGGCCAACGGCGACGGGCGGGGGCCCGGGCGGGGCCGCGCTCCGGGCGAGCGGCGGGCGCGGAGGGCGGGAGCGGACTGTGGGGACCCCGGCCCCGCCACCTGTCGCCTGCCCGCTGCTGGGTGCGGACAGCAGACCCGCGTTGCGGGCCGCCGTTTTCCGGCGCTGTGTGCGTCCGAGCAGATTCGGAGCTCACTTCCGGAGGCCGCGGACGCCCCGACTGCGGGACGCGCGGGCTCGCGCCTGCTCGGAAACGTCCTGCGGGTGGGGCTTGCGCACAAGTGTGGAGAGACCGGGTCCGACCAGGAGCTTAGTCCCTAAATGTAGTTTGTACTGTTTCCAGGAGGTAAAATGAGGTAGTGTCTCTAAAGCCGAAGGTGAGTGGGGAAAAACGAAGAGTGTGCTGCGGCACACGTTTTTAAAGTGTTTTTAAAGTGTGGTCGGCGTGGCGGAAGGTGGGGACGCTGGACTGTCAGCGAGGGAAGGGCTGTGCGGCGGGGAGGCGGCGGGGCCGGCGCACTCAGCACCCGGTCTGGCCGGAAGTCTGGCCTCCGCGGGGGTCGGGGAGGCGGTGCTCGCTGCCGTGGAACCAGGCGCTGCCCCGGGGGCTCCGGTGCCCCGATCAGCGGGTGGGACCGGTCTCTGAAGGGCTCCCACGTGCCCGGCCCCACGCGTGGCTGTGAGCCAGTCGCTCGGCGCGCCGCCCCGCGGGGCGTGACGCTGGCCCAGCGCGCGGTGCGCACGCGCGGGCGGAGGGGTCGCCCGCCTGCTGGAGCCTCCTGGTCGCCTGAGATGGGCCGGGACGCGGCGTCGCGAGCGGCGAGCCACCCGACTGGGGTCTAATACAGATGCAGCAGTCTTCACACGCTCTTTCGGTCCATGCACAGTGTTTTAACTGAATTGTGTCCCATCAGATATTAGGAAAGATTGGTACAGCTGACTCGTGTTCTTTTTAACGTAGTGATGCATTTGCTTAGAATCCATTATAGTCCAAACACGAGGTACGAAATTGTGCTTTCAGCTTTTTTTAGGGCATTGCATTTTTAACTTTTGTGTCTTTTTGAGTGTCTGCATTTTTTACTTAATGGGGATGTAAACAAATTGACAGAAATCCTTAAAACCTCAGAAACAAGTAAAATAGGAAGAAATGATACTTGAATGCTTAAGAGGAGTTATGCTGCAAGTAGTGAATATGAAATGTTTCCGTTGTGGCACTTTTAAATGCAAATCTTTGAAGAATAGATTTAGCCTGTTCTTTTCCTACCCGGTTGCTCGTCTTAATAGGAGTGTTCAGAGCTCTTTAATAGAATGTTTATTTTATAGGAGATGAAAAGAAAAACGAGTATTCCATATATTTTACTGTTTGGGAAAGAAATTCCCGAGGGCCGCAGCCATCTGAGGCTTTCCGATGGTCACCACAACTGTATTAACTGACTCCTAATGGGCCCTGGAGTATGGGTTAGACCTTGCCTTTAAGTGATTGCCGTTCATTAACTGCTTTAACCCTTGCATTGGCCAAGTACTACAGGCACTGCTGTTGTCTCAACTTTGCAGATCAGGAGCAGCTCACGGAGGATAACCGCTCAGCTAGTGGGGGGCAGTGCCCAGAAAGAACCGCAGGCCGCAGCTCCGGCTGCCTGTCCAACACACCTTCCTAGCTCTCCGTGCTCCCCCCAGGAATCCTTCCCTTTTAGCATGTAGCAGAGGACCGCGATGTTTCCCAGAGTATGAGTCTTAGCAAGCTACCTGGCCTTGAGTTTTGTTTTTTTTAGAAATACTTTTTAAGCCTGCTACTCATTAGGCCTCAGCTAATATGTGAATAAACCAATTTCCTAACATTCGATCCTTCATTTATTTTCTTAACGAAATGGTCCATCTTTCAGCCATGATAGTTATTGTTACAGTGGATAATGTGAGTTAAAAAAAATTTTAAGCCCCTCTTTCTAGTTAAACACTAAATGATCTCTATATATTTTTCTTAGCTGGGGTAGGAGGGTTTGCTTTAACTTTAGAGTGTTACAGCAATTTTATGTGTTTGTTTAAACTAGGAGGCGTTTAACCTGGGTTGTTGTGTTGGTTGGTTGGTAAGAAAGTAAAAGTAGATTTAGAGTTAGAGGTTAATTGAAAGGTTTTTTTTTTTTTTACTTGTATTGAGAATCAGTTTTTAGCTCTCTCCAGGTTTCACCCATGCCACATTCTTGGCCCTGTTTACAGTTATCATAGAAAGTTAACAGTGTCTAACCAGTTGTCCTTAGAAAGTCTTTACGTTGAGCCCTTTGATGAGCAGGGAAGACACCTCCTTTCCGTTTATCCCCATTGTTTTTTTAAACTTTTAAACGTACAGGATGACAATGAAGATAACTCCAATGACGGGACCCAGCCACCCAAAAGGAGGCGGACGGGCTCAGGAGACAGCTCCAGGAGCTGCGAGACTTCCAGTCAGGACCTCAGGTACCCGCACGCCCCGCCCAGCCCCGCCCCGCGACGCCCGCCCTGGCGTGCGTGTGCACCCGTGTTGGGGCCGCCCTCTCTTCCCTCGGCCCAGGCACAGGCAGCCGTGAATGGCTGCGGGATAGTTCTTGTCCTGTTTTACAGTGTGACACCAGAGTGGCTTTGGCGCCCAGGGCAATTCAGTGTTTTAAAGATTTTGGTCAAAGACACACAAAGTCACCATTTTCCTTGTAGTTCAGTGGCATTAGCTGCATTTGCAGTGTTGTGTGGCCATCACCACCGTCCATTTCCAAAACTCTTTCCCTGCTGGGAACAGAAACGCCGTGACCCTCCAGCACTAGAAGTTCCCACGCCCCCCTGTCCCCAGCCCCTGGCAACCTCCACTCTATGTCCTGTCATGGTGAACGTGCCCTGCCAGGCATCTCCCGTGAGCAGCACCATCGTTTCTCTCTACGGCTGACTCACACCCCACTGTACGGACAGCCCGTGTCTGCCTGTGCGGTGTCTGCGGACGCCGCCGGGCTGGTTTGCACCTGTGGGCCGTGCCTCAGCCGCTGTGCACGTCGGTGGACCCCAGTCTGCCCCGAGTCCCCGTGTCCTGCTCCTCTTGGCGCGTCCCCAGGAGCGGAGCAGTTGGGCTGTGCGGCAGTGTGTGTTTTCCACAGCAGAGGCGCCGGTTTACAGGCCCGCGGAGAGCACGCAAAGTTTCCCACTTCTCCTCCTCATGGGTTTGTCAGCCAGAAGTCACGGCGTCGGTTCCCCAGCAGGGACCCCGGCTCGCGGGCCAGTGAAGGAGGCAGCTTTACGGTGCGGGGCACGGGCGGTTTTCTGTTTTGTGTTATTTTTTCCACGTCGTGGCCGCTCTGAAAGGTGCGCAGTGCTGTCGCTGTGGCTCTGATTGGAGCTTCCGCAGGCCTGACGCCGTCCAGCGTCTCTCCCTGTGCTGCTGGCCACTCGTGTGTCTTCTTCTGGCAAACGTCTCCTCGAGATTTGGGCCCCCCTTCAAACTGGGGTGCTTTTTCTTTATTTTGCTTTTGAGCTGTAGGGTTTTCTAAAAATGTACTCTGGGTTTAACCCCTTGTCAGATGCACGATTTCCCAGCGTTCTCCCTCGTTCTGTGGGTGTGGTCGTTTCTGTTGATTATGGCCCTTCATGTGCAAGTTTTAAATTTCACTGAATCCCTTGTTCTTTGTTTCCTTTGCGTTGCTGTGTTTTTAGTGCCATTTGAAACCCATTGCCCAGTCTGAGATCATGAAGGTCTGCCCCCTACGTGTACTTGTAAGAGTTTGCTAGGTTTAGTTCTTAGTTTAGGTTTTTGGTCCGTTTTTGACCCAACTTTTGTATGTGATACGAGGTAAAGGTCCGGTTTTATGGTTTTGCATTTGAATATCCAATTTTGATACTCATCTTTGAGAAAACTGTTTTTTTGTTCTTTACTTGTCATTGGGTGGTTTCATAAAATAGCGTCACACTCCTGCCACTGTCATCCATTGCTGATGGTCAGAGGTTGGACCCTCCTGGTCCTGGAAACCATGGCCTTCCTGCCGCTCAGGCCTGGCATCGGTCGGCAGCGCTCTGCCTCCATCCGACCAGCTCCGAGCTCCGTTCTGGGCTCCGCGGAGGCCGTGCGTGCGGCCGTTCGCTGAGAGACGGGATTTTAGAGCCCCGCCTACGCGGCCTCCTGTGGCTCCCTCGGCCCCTCGGGAGGGTGAAACCGCGGCTGTCGGCGTCAGGCCCACGAGGAAGAATTCAGAACCAGTGCCTCTGGCCTGTTTCAGCCTTACGGGCCTCTTAGGCATTTCTAAATGCCTTTGTTTCCAACACTTGTGGGTCTTGGTTCTTTATGTCACGTGGAAAGTAGTGTTTCCCTCATCCCTTTTGTTGGGAGCTTCCAGCTGGTTGTCTCCTCTACCCAGGCCGCCCTGTGCTCCCCTTTGGAGGGCACAGGAAACCCAGGGACTTCTCTGTGTTGCCAAGTCACACAAGACTGACTGAGGACTTACATGAGTAAAACAGTTTTTCAAAATCCTAAAAATAAAAATGCTTACCATGTCGTAGAAGCCAGGCGGAAGGCCTAACATGCCCCTCTGTGTCCAGCTTCAGCTACTACCCGGCCGAAAACCTGGTCGAGTACAAGTGGCCCCCGGACGAGACCGGAGAGTACTGCATGCTCCAGGAGCAGGTCAGCGAGTACTTGGGCGTGACCTCCTTCAAACGGAAGTACCCAGGTACCGTCCAGTCGCGGCTCGTGGGGCAGGTCAGGTCTCACTGGCAGCCTATGGCCGTCTGTTTCGTAGCTCGTTAACTCACGAATGTTCGAATGTGGGTTACTGGCAGGCACCCTCCTCCGCTGGCTGACTCGCATCTGCGTCTGTCATCCAGCGCCTCTCTCCGCGTCAGCTTGTTCTTTTGCTTTGTGAACTGATTTAAAAGCAAAGCGAGGAAGATAAATTTCCCGGGAAAACTTTTGGAGAAGGTCCTTTTGCAGCGATATGAGCTGAGGACTTTCGATTCCTCCCGCTGCCCCCCGACCCGGAGCGCGGTGGAGGCGGCTGTGCGCTCCGTGTCGGCAGCGAGAGCGGCCGTCCCCCTGCAGGCATCGGGGCTGCGTCGCTTTCTGGCTTTGAATCATCCTGTTTTCCGTTTCCTTCTAACTTTTATTTCTTGAATTCATAAGATTTTGTTGTGTATTCTCTTTAATAACACTCGGTGTATGTAACGTGAAGTCCTTTCTAAAATCCTTGAAGGTGCTAGCTTTTTAATAATTTTAAACAAGTAACTTTAGCTTTTAAAAGTTTTACAGACGCATAATGTTGCAGACGCAAACGGCCGTTTTTAACAGCCCCTGCTTTTTTCTCTGGAGACTTAGAACGGCGGGACCTGTCCCACAAGGAGAAGCTGTACCTGAGGGAGCTGAACGTCATCACGGAGACCCAGTGCACGCTCGGTAACGGCGGCCGCGGGCGCGGGCTCCAGAAGCCGCGTGGTCGGGAGGCGAGAGGGCATGGGCGTTCCTCTCTGGTCGGCATTCATCGTGTGTGCTCGCCATGGGCATGCAGAGGAGAACGATACACTGCCCGGAAATGCTGTTTTTCTAGTAACATTCACAGCAGAACTGCCCGTGTGTGTGTGTGTGTGTTTGCGTTTGTGTGCGCACAAAGCTTGTCCAGTGCTTCTGGCAAGTGTTGACCCTTACCTCGTAATAGGCAGAGTCTGTTCGGTTTTTGGTTCTGAGTGGCTGTCTGCACACTTTGTAACTTTCACAGACACTTAACGCAACACAGCTCCTTTTTAACGTGAGGCAAGGGCAGCCGTCTCGGCCGTGCTTGCTCTCCCGCTGTGAGGGTCCCGGGTTGCCTGTGCGGCTGGTGTCCGCCTGCGGACGCTCTGGGCGGAGTCGAGTTCATCAGATTTGAGGATGAGACTGTAACGGTTGCGGCTTGTTTTCGGTCACCTGCCGTTCTGTGGCATTCGCAGCCAGTGTGCACGGTCAGTTGTTTCTAATAAAGGGATATGTGTTTGCAGTACGTAGAGTCTTAGAAAAGAAACATTTGGTGAGAAGTTGATTTCTCTGCCTTTGTAAGTCTGATAATTTTAAAAGTTGACTTTGTCATGAATTTCTTATTGTTTCCAAATGCATTAAAACATTTTGCTTTGATCGATGGAAATGTGTGAAGTGCAGAGTGGTTGGAAGGAAAAGCAGATTCTAACAAGCGGCTCTGTTGATTCCGCCTCAGTCGGTTTTCTCTCCCCTCCTCTGGTCGGAGACAGGATTGACGGCGCTGCGCAGCGACGAGGTGATCGACCTGATGATAAAGGAGTACCCCGCCAAGCACGCGGAGTACTCGGTCATTCTGCAGGAGAAGGAGCGGCAGCGGATCACGGACCACTACAAGGAGTACTCGGTGGGTGGCGCCGGGGGCCTGGCTTGGGGGCAGTGGCACGGCGTGAAGCTGTGTGTGACTTCCAACCGTGTGGCTTTGTTGCAGCAAATGCAGCAGCAGAACACGCAGAAAGTCGAGGCCAGCAAGGTGCCCGAGTACATCAAGAAGGCGGCCAGGAAGGCTGCCGAGTTCAACAGCAACTTGAACCGGGAGCGCATGGAGGAGCGGAGAGCCTACTTCGACCTGCAGACCCACGTAGGGCCCCGCCCAGCGCCCCCTCCCCCGCCGGCTGCAGCCGGGCCTTTCTCCCCGGAGCCGGAGACACCGTGTCCGGGGTGGGCCGCCAAAGCTCAGTTTGCCTGAGCGTGTGCGTGTGGGGGGGCATCTTCTGCTTTGTGGGGTACACTGATTCCTGCTGTGTGCCCCGAGGGTCGTCGTCCGAGATTTCCACGTCAGTTCCCTTAGTTCTCTGGGCTCTGAGGCTGAGACCAGCGGTGTCCCCGTGTCACAGACGGGCAAGTTGAGCAGCAGAGGCTCGACTGTGGCCGGGGTCACAGTGGCCTCAGTCTGAGAACATTGTCCTTCCTCCGGGCAATGGCCATGGGGAGAGCCAAGCAAACCCCGCCTGCAGGACGGGAGACACGGCTGCTCCCTTGGGTGGCCGCTCCTGACGGCTCATGGTTTTGGCTCTTTGCCGGGTGGGGGTGGCCGCCGAGATTACTTTCCTGAAGCCTGATTCCCGGCACGGGGTCAGCTGTGTCTCTCCGTGTGCTCACCAGGTCATTCAGGTGCCTCGAGGGAAGTACCGAGTGCTGCCGACCGAGCGCACCAAGGTCAGCTCCTACCCCGTGGCGCTCATCCCCGGGCAGTTCCAGGAGTATTACAAGAGGTAGGCGTCGCTTCCACTCGTGGCTGGGGGAGAGCCCCGTGCGGGGGCCTCCTGATGGGCAGCTCTGGCCGCTCCTCCCAGACGTGCCTGTGGACTGTGTCAGGTCCTCTGTCCCCGCGCTCTGGTGAAGGGCGCCTGTCAGCCTGGATGTGGACGTCTCTGGTGGAGCTTGGCTGGCCGTGCCCCGACCGCCCACTCCCGCCCAGCCTCTGTGTGTCTGGGGCAGGTGCTGAGGCTTCTGGCGCCTTGCGCCCCAGGGTGTAGTCCTGGCCACGGCCCTGGTGTCCCACGTGCATCCCCAGCCCTGTGGGCTGCAGTCTGTCCCCACTCGAGGCTCCTGACCCCGGGGGCAGGGGAAGCGGAGAGCAGGGGCCTCACTGGCGGAGGCCAGCAGGGAGTGGCGGCAGGCTCCCCCCCGCCCCACTGCGGCCTGCAGAACGGAAGCCGGCACTAAGGGGTCCCTCTGTGCCCGGGCCTCTGCCTCTCCTGCAGCCGTAACCCTGGTGCTCCCCGGGACGGAGACCAGCCTTTGCAGACTAGGGTTGAGAGCAGAGCGCGGGGAAGCACTGTTGGGAAGGCCCCCTGAGGTCGTGGGTCAGCGCGTTTCAGTTCTCTAAGTTCCTGGGCCAGCAGCTCACTGAACGTGAGGGCCGGGGTCCCGAGCCCTGTGGTTTCGGGTGTGACGTCAGGGTCGAGGGGCTGCACGTCCAGCACGTGCTCCCGAGGGGGCCCCAGGGCAGGCTGCAGGGAGGGCGGTCAGCAGGGCACACCCCGGCTCTGTTTCCGAGAACAGGTGCTGCACAGGGCGGTGTATGTAGCTTGTTCCTGAAAGTTCTTTCCTGACTGACACCGCGTCCCAGGCTGCTGGTGCTCGCGTGTGCCGCTGGCTGGTGGCGCCCTCACGCCGTCGCCGCTTGCCGTGGGCAGCAGCGTGAGCTCGTGGGGGCCGTGGCCCCCGGGTGCATCTGTCTGTGGGGTCCTGTCTTGCTGCAGTTTCCCCGTCTGCCGACATTTTCACTTTGGTCGTTTTCTTCGGTTGAGGGCACAGGGGAGAGGCGGCACTTTTGGACGATTGACAGTCCAGTGCGTGTTTTACACCCTCAGTCTCGGGAACAAACGGTCGGGCTCCTCACTCACTGCCCCCCTCGCCCTTCAGGAGGAAATGCCGCTCTCGGCCTCCGGTCGTCCCTCCCACGCGCTGGGGGTCGACAGGACGGCTTCCAGGCCGTCCCGTCCCGGGGGCGGGTTCGGGGGCGGGGCGCGGCGGTGGGCGAGGAGGGACAGCCGGCGGCTCCGCACTGCAGGTACTCGCCGGACGAGCTGCGCTACTTGCCGCTGAACACGGCGCTCTACGAGCCGCCGCTGGACCCGGAGCTCCCCGCCCTGGACAGCGACGGCGACTCGGAGGACGCGGAGGATGGGCGGGGCGAAGAGAAGAGGAGTGAAGGCCCCTCGGTGAGGACCCCCTCCCCTCCCCCGGCACGTCTGCTGACCGTTCTCCCGGGACGTCAGGTCCAGCCTGTGTCACCGTCCTCCCTTGGGGACGGGACAGCTGCAAACGGTGCCCAGAAGACGTGCCCCGAGAGCAGTGACTTACTGTGGCTGTCGGTGCGGAGGGTGGGCACGTCAGCACGGGTGGCCGGGTCACAGCCTGACGCCCAGCCCTCTCGGTGTGGGGCGCGCCTTCGCTGGGGCTCCTCTTGCCGACGTAATAACTCCGGGCTTCCTGCAGGGCAGCGTTCAGGTCGCTGGTCCTCTGTCCTGCTTGCTGGTGGGTTTTCTGGATGTCAGTGGCGGGTGGGTGTGGCCTGGGCGGGAAGGGGGCGGACCTGGGACAGTGCCGGGCTCTGATTCGGTTCGGCTCAGTGGCGGGCCCTTTGCATTTCGCTCCCTGACCGGCCCGGCCCAGCCGTCAGGCGGCGGGGCATTTGTGGTCACCGGTAGCTTCCAAAACAGCGCGTGACAGCGCGTGTTTTGTCAAAGGAGACGCTGTCACGTGGGTGAAGGGGTGAGGCTGGTGACCGCGGCCCCTCCCGCTGCCAGGTGTGGTAGAGAGCGACCCCGCACTTCCAGGGGGCAGCGTGACAGTCTGTGCTCAGACCGACGACTGCCACCGACGGGCCTGGCAGGCGCAGCGACGGGACTCACCCGCGGGACCCGACTGGGTGCCGGCACAGCCTAGTTAGAAGGCAGTGCTGGTGGGGGTGCTGGCCGTGCCTTTTCTTGGGGGAGATTCGAGGTGCACCTGACGTCCACAGGGGAGGATAGATGAGACCCACGTGGCAGAGACTTGGTTCAAAGACCACTCAGTCACGCGACGGAGTGCACGTGACAGAACACCGGGACACACTCACACGTGCGTCCCGAGTCGTCCGCTGTGGGGCTTTAATTCGCAAGGGCGTGCAAGGGGCAGGGAGCGCGGGCACCCACTGTCGGGGGCAGGGCCATGGGGTGGTCCCAGTACGGATAGCCTGGTGCTCAGGTGAGCGTGATGTTATCATTTTAACCGGAAAAGCTTCAGTTAAAAACTGTGCTCGGCGATCCGGTGTCGGACTCCTGAATCTGGAGCCTCTGAGATGTGTCGGGTGCCCAGCGACCCAGGCCAGCCCTGCGTCGTAGACACGGAAGCTGGAGCAGGCGCCGGCCCTGTTTGTTCAGTGGTCCCTGTTGCTCCACAGACCCCCCACGGATCCTGGCCCTTGTTTTCAGGCAGCCGAGGGCTCCGCTGTGCGACTGCAGCTCGAGGACACGGCCCTGTCCGTGGCCTCGGCCGGGGCGCAGCGTGGCTTCTACCCTCTTCCACCTCCGTCTCCGCTGGAGAGTGTGCTCCTGTTTAGAATTGCCTTTTTGTTTTTGAGTTGACGGCATTTGAGAGTTTTCTGAATGGTTTCTGTAGTTTTCACCACTCAGATTCAAACCCGAGTGAATTCCAAGAGCGCGTGTGCCTTTGACCTGCAGGACAGCTCCTCAGGCCACGTGTCCGAGGGCGAAGGCCTTCCCGATGGCCAGGAGGAGCCGCTCCCGGGGCGCCCGAGGCCCAAGGACAGAGCCGCCACTCCCAGGAAGGATGCTGCCAAGCGCTCTGGACTGTCCAAGTCAGTTCCCGGGTACAAGGTAGAAGAAAAAAGCCCCTGACTCAGCTTCCTTCCCGACCAGCTCTCTCCCCGAAGTGTTTTACCTCTGAACCTCCGAGCTGCGCAGCCCCTGCCTGCCGCTCCTCTGGCCTCTGCCCCCTGTCGGCCCCTCCGCTGGCTCTGTCTCCTGGTGGCCCGCTCCCTGCGGCTGTGGTTCAGCTTCTCTTCCCTGTATGTGCACATTTTTCAAGAGGATTTGTTTTTCTTTTAGATAACAACCAGGCAAGTATGGGTTTCTTAAATGTCATTTGATAGGCAGAACCTTGTACTTGGTTTCCGTGGAGTCACGGTCGTGGTGGTCAGACCCTCTGAAGGCCCTGGGGTGCGGGGGGGACGGCGCACGCCGGGTGTGCCGGGTGTGCCGGGTGTGCCGGGTGTGCCGGGCCGGGCCGCGGCGCTGTCGTGCCTTTGCAGAGGAGGGTCTGGGTTTGGTCTCGGAGTTGAGGACCGGCTTGCGGAATGCAGCTCGGTCTGACAGGAAGTAGTAAAAACTCTGATTTCCACAGCCAGGCTTGGTAGCCGTGCCTCGGCCAATGAGCCGCCGTGTGGCACTGTTGGGCGAGGGCCTGGGCTCCGATGCTCCAGGTAGTTTTTGACCCGGCTGCTCTCAGCGCCCTGTCGGCCACGTTCTTCTCCCGGTTTCTTGGCGGGTCAGGAGACTGAGCGCAGGGACACGGGAGCATCACGGGGGGGTCCGGGTGGCTGCAGCTTCACGTCGTGGGCCGCAGCAGCCAAACAGGCAGCGTCTGGGTCTGGGGCGTGAAGGCGTTTGGAGGCACGTCCAAGAGTGAGGGGCCGAGCGGGTTCTGCGGAGAACAGCTAGCGTGGGCTGGGTGTCTGAGCTGGGACTGGCCACAGGGAGGGCCAGCCCCAGGGAGCTGCAGCGGAGTGCCGTCCAGTGGCGTGGGGCCCTGCGCGTCCCTCCAGGGAGAAGGCGACCTGGTGTGTGCACACTGGGCCAGAAAACACCTTTACGTGGTCAACTCCAAACTCGTGTTTTCAGGCCCAGGGTGGACAGTTAGGCTTCGTTCAGCAGGGTCGGTCTCCCAGGGTGTTGACAGGCCATAGCTACTTGATTTTTGTACCTGTTTTTACATGTATAGCTTACCTAATTTTTTAAACTAAAGATTTAAGTTCATGCTTAGTAATTAAAAGCAAATGAACTCCAAAGATGAAGTTCTGGAAAGTCCGCCTGGCCTGCGTCCCACCGTGGCTGCGTGGCACTGGCCGTGGCCAGGGTGAGGCTGGTGATCGATTGGGGGCTGGGAGAGGTGCAGAAGTAGATGTTGCGGTGGGGCTGGAAACGGAGCGCCTCAGGCCCGGCGGGGCCTCCCCGTGTGTGGAAGACAGGTCCCCAGCCCTTGCACCGAAGACGTGCCGGTGCTTCAGAGGCGGGACGGCCCGTGTTTAGGCTGCCTGGGTGAATGTGAAGGTGTTTGTTACAAGCTGACCTCTACAGAAAGTATCGATAAGCCGTGATGTGCCTCAATATCAGGGAACTCCCAGCTGAAGGTCGTAGATACAAGTGTTCTCAACCACGGAGTCGAGGAAAGTGATGGGGTATCTAATGTCGTGCGTGAGGAACAGAGTTAGGTTACATTAACTTGACGTTGACGCGCAGTTGTTGGGGTCCAGGCCCCGCGGTCCGTGCTGAGTTTGTGCTGCCACGGAGGCCTCCCTGCCCCGTGGTTGGTCTTTAAGCGGGAAGATGCGTGTGTAGTGAACCTGTCGTTTGAGATGCTCAGAACTGTCGGGACGAGTGCTGTTTCCTTGGCAGCAGTGAGACTGGGATGTTGTGGCTTTTAAAGTAGACTCGACTGTGTCCGTCAGACGTGCCTGGGGCTCCGTCCGTCAGTCCCTGGGTGGCTCTGCACACACTTCCTGCGCCCCTCCCCCAAGTCCCCAACACACTGGGACTAGCTTCCCAGGCCGCGGCGGCCGCTGTCCACTCGGCCAGGTCCCGGTGCCGGGCACTGGAAGGAGCCGCGCGTCTTCGCCCTGAGCCTGGCACTGCCTCGGGCAGTGCTGGGACGGAGTGCGGCCGTCCACGTGCTCTGCGCCTCTCCGCCTCTCTCCGTCCCCTTCTCTCCCCCCCTCCTGCCCTCCCGCCCCCCGTTTTCATCAGGACGAAGAAGATTGGGTAAGGAAAGCTGTAAGTGGTTTAACAAAACGTGCTTTCGAGCCGAGCAGTTAACCTGGAATTGCCTTGGTGCCACAGGCGTCTCGTGCGTATTTTAATGATCGTGGAACTTGAATTGGTCTAGAATGTGAACGACTAGCCTTGTGTTTTATTCCTTTTGATTTTTGTAAAGGGTCTCCTGTGAGGAGTTCTTTTTGGGACTTAATATCGTGTGTTACTTTCCTGATTTTAGTGGGAGGCGGTAAGAGCACTCAGCGTGCCCGTGTCTGCCTTCCAGTACAAGTATCCAATAGGCGTCCTCCCCGTCCGGCACGGGCTTCGTAGCCCGCAGGTGCTTCTCGTCCCGGTGGACGGAGGGGCAGCTCCCTGCTGCGTGTGGTGCCGGGTGCAGACCTAGCGTGGCTGCACTAGAGCTTGGGTCCCGGAAGTGCACTTCCTAGCTGTCGTGACTGAGGTGCAGGAGCCCTGGGGGACCTCATGCTTAGCACGTCCCAGGGGCAGTGCTCCAGGCCTGAGGGTCGGCGTGCGTGGCAGGGCCCTGCTGCGGGGGGTGGGGGGGCACACGCAGGAGATGCACATGTGGGAGGTGTAGGTTAGCTCACGTGTAGTTTTACATGTATGTCTGACTTCATGGTATTTATTATTTTGTAGAGATATTTGTGACTGTTTAGAGTTACTGTTTTTATTATATTTATGTATAAGGTTGACTTTTTAAAATAAATAAGCCAAAAATTATTTTTGAACGCCTCTGTCATCTTTTGCAAAGAAAGACAATGGAACAAGGAAAAGCGCTGAAGGAATTGAGAGCAAGGTGTTCAGGCCACAGGTCTCGGAGGCGGCAGAGCCACTGCGGGGCGGGGCTTCGTGCAGGCCTCCCTGTGGCTCCGTCACCGAGGAGAGGGCCACGGAGGCTGCACGTGGCTAGGCTGGCATAAGAGAGAAACGTAGTACCTCTGCTCGGACGGGTTTTTCTCTCCGTCTGCACGTGTGCGCCCCTGGCCCCGTCTCCCGCCGGGCCACGCTTCTTCTGCGCTCTGCCCCTGACGCCCGTGCGCGCAGACCGCGGGCAGGCGTCGTTGCGTCAGGGCCAAGGCCGCGCTGCGCACACGTCCTCCCCTGGCGGTTGCAGGCGCGGCGACCCCCTTCCGCTTTGTTTTTTTTTTCCACGAGTTGCCAGTAGTTTTTCAAAGCCTTCACTGGATTGAGATGTTTTTAATAAGGAAATTGAACGGTACTCAAAATGTAAGGGTGTCTGAGTTGTTTTTGAGTGACAATTTCTTTTGGCTGAAAACTTCGATTAGCGTCTCATGCTGAAGGCTTTCTCCATGAGCACGGGCTCTCGAAGGTGTTGGGCACACAAGGGAATGACGCCTCTCAGTTTCCCACGGGTGCACGGCTGCGTGAGTGGTCCGTCTTTCAATTAAGCGTGGTGAAACCTCGGTTTTGTAACTTAGGTTTGGTGGATCTGGTTTTACGACTTCGGAACATATCGGTGTCCACAAAACCAGTAGATAAACTGCTTAAAATTCTCCTGTCTTTCCTAACGAGCCTGGTTGGATTCTCTTCCGATTAATGGCGTTCGGGCGCCATGCTTGGCCACCCTCATGACACAGCCCTCCCTACACGTGCCGCATGGAGGGCACTCCCCCGGAGTCCTTCCACCGGGTCCCCGTGGACGGAATTTCGAAATGGAGTCTGAGGCTGAGCAGGCCGTTGTACGTTGGGAGCAGAGCGGAGTTGTCTTTCAGAAAGGCCCTCGCTAGCCAGTCACCGAAAGGGAAGAGGAGGCAGGGAGCGAGTCCCTCCTGCCCCCGCCCGGGGTCCTTCCGGCAGGAATTCATAGCCCTCTTCTGCCCTTCCAGCCCAAGGCCCCTCCCAATGCCCTCTGTGGAATCTGTCTGAAGGGTAAGGAGTCCGGCAGGAGAGGCAAGGCCGAGTCCCTCATACACTGCTCCCAGTGCGGCAACAGCGGTGAGTACACGCGCCCTCCTGCCGCTTTCAGCGCCCTTGGTCTGCGCGCCGCCAGACGTGCACCAGAGAATTGCCGGTTGTTGCAGGGCAGGCGGCGAGGCGCAGATGGAGGCCGGCGTTTTCTTCCACGGCTCCTCCCTCTGGCGGTTAACCACTGTGGCCACTCTTGAGAGGTCACAAAGCCACTAGCATCTCGTTGTGCCGTGTTAAGTTGAAAGTTCCTGTGTGAATTGGCGACTCCTACTAACACTGGTTTCGGTTTAGGCCACCCTTCTTGCCTGGACATGACCATGGAGCTTGTTTCCATGATTAAGACCTACCCCTGGCAGTGCATGGAGTGTAAGACGTGCATTGTGTGTGGACAGCCCCACCACGAAGAGGAGATGATGTTCTGTGATGTGTGTGACAGAGGCTACCACACCTTCTGTGTGGGCCTCAGTGCCCTCCCGTCAGGTAAACACTGCAGCGGCGGGCTGGCGGCTCGGCGGGGGGAAGGGAGCCCCCAGGCCTGCTCTCTGGAGGCTGCCCAGACCCCACAGGGATGTGCAGGGCCTGTGCTGTGGCCACTGGCATCACACCCCCGGCCTTTTTCGCCTGCATCCCCCAACTACCGAGGCCATGCCAGGGACCCAGTCTGAGTTTGGAAGTAGAGCTGGATTAAAGAATGAGCCTGGTTTTCTACTAAAATAGCTCAAGCAACAGCATCAGTTTGATTTCATTTCTGTGCTGTTGAAATAGCAGCTTAACAGAGTGAGTGCTGTACACCCTAAGACCAGTCTTCTGTGCACTGGGGCAGTGTGACAACTCCCGGGAACCAGAAGGTGCAGGAGACGCGGAAGGGGCAGTCAGCAGCTGGGCTGAAACGTCACACGCACACTTGTGTCGCAGCGGCACTGACTTGCAGAGGCAGCACCGAGTGGTGCTTTGTGGAGTAATGCCTAGGACCAAGTTTCCGGGAGCCACTAAGGAGCGAGCAGCTGCGACAGCTGCCTGGAGCCCTGCAGGGACTCGGCCTGAGTGCACCGCGGCGCATCCGGGCCCTCAGGGTGCGGAGACGCAGCTGCCAGCCGACAGCAGAGAGCAGGGCTGGAAACAGGCGGAGCTCAGGAGCAGGTTTTGTGACAATGACCCGTGAGCACGCATTCCACTTCTGATGGCCCGTATCTTTGCTCCAGGCCTTTAAAAGACACAGCGTCACTGTGCCCAGCCCCCACCTGAGTGTCATGTGGCACCAATCACACTGATCACCTCACTACATTTTCTCCCCGAATTAAGGATCTTGGTGGTGCCCTTCCCACCACAGGTGCACAGGAGTGTCATCAGTGGTAGCTAAGGACAGAAAGCTGAAGGGGTTTAAAGCTCAGTCCTACGTGAGTTTCACTGTGTGTTAACAATTTTTCTCCTAGGTCGCTGGATTTGTGACTGTTGTCAGCGAGCCCCCCCAACACCCAGGAAAGTGGGCAGAAGGGGGAAAAACAGCAAAGAGGGATAGTTTTATGACCCCAATATTGTGATATGCATTTAAGTGAACTATTTGGTGCCAATTTACAATTCTCATTTTTATGCCAATAAAAAACTTTTGAAATTAACTATGTTTTTAGCATCTGCAAGTTGATTTATTTTTGTTACAAGCTACTTTTACTCTAGGAACCAATTTCAGGTAGAGAAATAGTTTATCGTAAAGGTTTTTTCTCTGTAACTTGGCTTCTGTTAGACAACTTCATTTGAAGTAATTATACCCCTCACCATTATTTTGCTAATCTCTGTTGCTTCTGGCCCACCCTGGGGACCAGCACAAATTTATTTAGTAATGGAATAATCTCCCTAGGCAGCCAAAGGTGGGGAAAACCCCAGGAGTGACAACACGGAGTGGCCGGGGTACAGCTGTCCCCCATGTAGGCGGGTGTGGGAGGCTCGGGTCCGGTCCCGCAGGTGTGGAGCCAGCACCCTACTGGACTCGGGATCCCAGCCTTTAGCGTTTCTAACGAGTGAAACCACAACACGCCGTCCACTTTTCTGTCTGATATGTGCACCTGCAGGGAAGTTGTTGTACTCATTCCTTTCCTACACACCTGCGCCTCCGCAGGCGTCCTCTTTTGGCATCAGACAAGCTAATCAGAACGGAGTTCAAACACTTTATTGTACAGACTCCTTTTACGGGAATTTCAGTCTCTGAAGGAAAACATCTCGAACAGGCTGCTGCTTCTCCGCTGCGGTAACTGAGGTAACACGATTATATGGCTTTATTTCCCATCCCCCAACTGAAGGAAGTGCGAGCTTCCAGCCAGGTAGGAGGAGCCTATTCACAGCGCAGGGCGGCCAACCGCACAGGTTCAGGGTCACCATCCAGGGCGCGCTCCAACCATCAGAAAAGGATTTCAAGGACCAATTTCAAAAGGCTGATGAGAACCGTCCAGAGCACGGACTCCTCCTCCCGGGGCACGCCCTCGGCGTCCTGTGCGTGCCAGGTGCCCTCGGCGTCCATGGGGGCACCGTCCCCGAGCTGCGCGGTGGTGTCCAGGTACACCTTCATCTCAAACTCGCTGTCGCGGTGCGACGGGTGCCCGTACACGCCAATGCCCACCGGGCGCTGGAAGTGCGCGGGCACCGCCACCACGTCGCGGCCGCAGGTGGCAGCCTGCAGCTCGTATTCGTCGAAGCTCGGGTGCAGCGTGCGGTCGGACACGTACAAGTCCGCGTCGCCCCGCACGCTGCGCATCGCCAGCACGATCCGGCCCTCGTGGTTCAGCCGCAGGTAACTGTAGTTGCCGGCGCCCACATGGCCCGGGACGACGTGCAGCAGGACCCATTCCGCCGGGACGTCCTCGTCCTCCTGCTCCGAAGCACCGCCCCAGGACGCCGCCCGCACCGCCAGGAGCAGCAAGAGGGCGCCCTTCCAGGCGGCCGTCATGGCCGGCGGCGCAGGCGCGGGGGCTTCACCCGCTCGCCCTGCAGAGAAGCCACCGGACACGCTGAAAGCGCTATGGGCAGCGTGTCCACCGCCCGTCGGAGCCTCGGCTGCGGGAGGTCGCCGGCGACTCGAGGAGGACGGAGGGGCCGGCCTGGCGCGGGCGCGACAATGAGGCAGCCGGGGAGGCGAGAGCGTGGAAGGCGGCTCGGCCGAGGACAGGTTCCGGGCAGGAGACACGCACGCACCGCAGCAGGAGGGCAGCACGGGTCTATCCCCGACGCCGCACCGCTCCCCAAAGGGCCCGCGGCCGGGCGGCGCGCCGGAGGACGCGGAAGTGCGGCGGCGCCTGGAAATGAGACAAGATCCGGGCGTCGGGTGAAGGCTCCGCAGTGAGGAGTGGCCGGAAGTGATGGGTATCCGGGCTCTCGCGAGAACAACGAAAGGGGCGTGGTGCCAGGCGGTGGCGGGGTCGTAACCAAGGCGACGGGAAGGGGCGGGGCGCAAGCGCGGAAACTCAGCGAATTCACCTGGACTCAGCTCCCGCCTCAGGCTCTCCAGGTGACAGACAGGTTTGTGGAGGGACCCTCGTCCCGCGCTCACCTCGACGGAGCTCCCCTCTGCGGGCTCTGCGCGGGGCCGAGCGGGCCCCCAGGTGAGCGAGCGACAGGTGCGCTGAGGGGCCGTTACCTGGTCTCTGTTCCTCGTAAGAACGTGGCACAGGACTCAGAAAGGGTCTTCCAACGGGTTGCACGTAAGCTCGGAGTTCATTGTGTTTTCGCGGAATCGGTGTTCGGGGACCCCTACTGGCCGCTGAAGGGGAGTTCCCGACGACAGACGGTGTGCAGTCCAGTGTCGCACCGTAGTGCGCCTTTCGGGGCTTGTGCTTGCTTTAGAACCTGCGGGGTCACTCGGGCGGACACTGGTGGAGGACAAACACTAAAAACACGCAGGGGGGTGGCACGCGTGGGGCTGAACACAGAATTGTCACGCTTGTGGTCACTAGCCATGTGTGGCAATAGCATGACGGACGGCCTTAGGCTGGTTTTGGCTTTGGGTGGACTTGCCTGAAGTTGGGCGTGGCTGTTCCTGGGTGACACTGGTCTCTGGCTAATGACAGAGGTGGCACTAACAGGGCTCCCATCGTTCCTGCTAGAAGGATCCGGTGAACCCGCGTGGTTCTCAGCGTGACTGCTCTGCACTCCCGGCCCACGGAGCACGTCCGGCTGGAGAACAGAGCGGACCCGGCACAGGGTGGCCTCTGGGTTGGCGTTCCGTCCCTGAAAACAGAGGCGAGTTCACGGCCTCAGCGGCCTGCTGCTGGTAGCGCATGGTTTGTGCTCGCCTAACAAGCCCCGGCACTGGAAAGTGCGGAATTCACGGTTTGAGGACTGAGTCTCCAAAGTCGGGCTTTCCTCAGCCAAACCGACAGAGAGAGGGCACTGATTTTTCAGAAATTAAAGCAGCAAAATATAAAGAGTACTATCTTTAAAAATGTTGAATGACCTGGGCAAGAACTGGAAGACATGAATGCAGATGTAACTTGGCACCGTCTCCCCATCTTTGCCATCAGCTGCTGCTCTGTGTTAGGGGCTCCGCCCTCCGCGTGGCTGCCTTGGGCCGGGAACCCTGCTGTTCTCTCGCTGCGGAGCGAACCATGGAGGGCACTTTAACGATGGTGCCACTTCCCATTTTACTACCAAGCCCAGCGTGTTATGGGACGACCTGATCCTGTTCCCTAACTCAGCCAGACATGTCTGGCTTGCTTCGCTTCCCGAAGAGAAAGATTTGACCTCTCCTAATCACCAGGCAGTGATTTTCCCTTCCAGAAAACAAACACGTGTGCACACACAAGTGTTTTCAGGGGGGAACCCGGAAGGCGGGGCACAGTCTTCACCAGTGGCACCACTTGAGGAGCAGAGAATAATTGCGGTTTTTCCTTGTGTGGATTTTCTAGTTTTGTACCATTTACAGGTGCTGCTCCTGTATCAACTAAAGGGCCTTGAATGTGCAGTCCGCAGTTGCCCCGGGCTGCTGTCTGGTTGTGCTTTCTGATCCAGCTTTGAAACAATGGTCTCTGTGGCAGCTGCCTGTCCAGCCTTTTCCTGCCGTGCGTACAGAGCCTCTGACACACTAGCATCTCACCAAAAACTGACTGGAATGTAACCTCTCAGACGTGCTCCCGGGCTCGTGCACGACCGCCTCGTGCACTGGTGGGGCCTGGGAGTGCACCGCAGGGAGAGGGGGCCTGAGGGTGAGTTTCACCCTTCTCCCACCTCCTTAAGTGGCCTGCAGTGTGTTGCTTTTGTAAGTAACAAAGTGAGACCACTTCTGTCAGTGAGGACAGGCCAACGCTGTGGCAGACCGCCCCAGCTGGTAGCAGTGTGCTGCTTCTCGCACGACCCCCCGTGGCTGCTCGAGGCAGGCACGGCCTGGGCATTTCCGTCCACGCCAGGGCCCAGAGGCCCCCCTCCTCCCGGGGTTCCCCCTTCCTGAGCGCTGCTGGTTCCTTGTGTTTAGCCAAGGGGTGGAGGAGGAGAAGAGAGGGTCTCCCCTGCACGGGAGGGTTTTACGGGCCGGGTCTGTAGGGTGCCCACAGCACTTAGGCCCCAGACTCCCTGTCCCTGCGGCCCTGGCTAGCACTTGGTTTTCCCAGCACCTTGCTGCTGGGAAGCTGGACCTCGTGGTTTCCAGAGGCAAAGGGAAAGCTTGGTGGTCAGGGGCAGCAGTGGTCCTCTCCTGGCTTTGTCCTCGTGTGGGGAGGGCAGCGAGCTCTCTGGGGTCCCACCCCGAGGGCCCCACCCTCGTGACCTCATAGCTTCCTGAAGGCTGCACCTCCAAGTACTCTGAGGATTAGGGATTCGCCATGTGTGTTTGGAGGGACTGGGTCGTTTTAGGTGGTCGTGTGTGTGTGCAGTTAGTGGCAGCTCTGGGACACTCAGACACAAGTGTTTCAGCTGCCGTGTGCTTTCTCGTCACTCGAGGTTATTTCCCACCTCTCCGTGCGCTCTCACCCCCACCCCACACAGGCCCCCACGCCGTGTCCGGGCACGAGCTCCTGTCCTGGTGCACGAGTCCTGCAGGGCTCCCTGGTGTGGCTGGAGCGCAGCGTGCGGGCCTCTGAGCCGTAGACTCTGTCACCTCCAGTTCCGTGCTGGGGGGCAGATTGTTCTTAGCTAATTGTAGTGAAAATACTCCATCGCCCAGCACGTTAAATTCTTGATTACGATGTTAGATAGCACGTGGTTTTGGCTGAGGCCTCAAAGCAGGCCGTGGGTAACCAGGGTCTCTGCTTCTAACGTGTCAGGCTGGGCCCTCGCTTTTGCCTCCTGAAGGCAGCGTGCAGCTGCTGAGGGGCCGGCCTTGCTGTCTGGGAAGAGCAGGGGGTCCTCGGTCTCCTCTTTCCGTCTCTGGCCCTACCCCTCCTCCCCGCCAAGGGGCACGAGGGGCCCCGGGAGACCCCCCACGCAGCTCTGCGGGCCGCCATGGAGCTGCTGTTCTCCAGTGCTCTGGAAAGAGCCATGCCCAGGGGCCTGGCCTGGTGCTGGGAGCTGGCAGAAAGAGGCAGTGTGGGAATGGGGTGCTCAGGTCCCTGGGGACCCTGCAAGGAAGGGCCAGCCTTTGACCCAGGGACACCGGCACTGGACATGGACACAGACACAAGCCTCCACGCCTTGGTCCAGGTGGGAAGGAGGAGATGACACTTTAAATTCCGATTTAGGTCATACTTTAACACACCAGTCATAAAGGGGTTTCAGCTGGGGACAGGGGACCAGGACTGGGTGGGGGTGGTCTTCCTCCTGCCTGGGCACCGTGAGTCCATGTGGTCGGCGGACCAGGGCGGCTCTGGTTTCTTCTGCAGCTCCCCTCCTGGCTGAGTGGTGGTGCGGTGCCCGGTGTGGTGTGTGGCCGAGTGTGGCAGGCAGGGATGCCAGGCGACGCTATGATTGTGACCCTGCCCCTGCCCCTTGGCATGCACCCTCGTCAGTGGGTGCTGCCTCGGAGCCAGGGAGACGGGGACACGCAGGGACGCCTTCCTTGTGCCGCTGTGGGGTGCCCGAGGCAGGCAGGGGCAGACACTCGAGTCTGGGTGGGGCGACCCCACTGCTGCTGCTGTCTCTGACGAATGTCTGACTTAAGAAAACACCAGCTTTAAAGGTGTGCTGTCAGGATCGGAAGGAAGGACACACTCACCGGTGCTCGCGAGTGTGCGTGCTGACAGCCGCGGGAGCGGCCCGGGGACTGGCAACGGGTCCGAGTGCCGCGCTGCTTCCCAGCGATCGATCGTGCTTAGCTGCGCAGGAATCACGGTGGGGACTCAGACGGTTTGCGTTCAAGAGATAAGGCAGCATTCCATCACAATTTTATGTGTGCACTCCCCAAAATTGTCAAAAACGTAAGGTTTTGTGCGTGGCCCTTCGTTTCCTGAGGGCTCCACGCTCCTGAGCAGCAGTGGGCGCAGCCAGGGGACGGCAGCTCCAGCACAGGGACCCACTGCCCGTCCCCGCGGCACACGTACCCCTGTGCGCCGCAGCGTCTGTGGAAGGAATGGTGGGAGCTTTGACGCCTTGGCTGGGTTTTTTGACGTGAAGCTCACCGCCAGGCCTTGGCAGCCGCAGAAAAGGTAGGTCAGCAGAACCGAGCTGGAGAAGTGCTTCCCACTCCCGACACCCGCGCCTGCTGTGTCTGTGTCCCCAGCGCGGTCCGAAGCTGCCATCTGCTGCCACCCCCCAACCGGCCCTGCGAGTGCACAGGCCCGTGCACCTCCAGCTACTCAGGATCCCCGTCTGAGCGCCCGGCTGTTGGGGCGCTGGAGTGAGGGTGAGCCTGAGATCAGGGCAGGGCTGTTGCTGCCCCCGTGTGATGTGGCCTTGGGAGGGTTCGCGGATGTGGGGAGCCCCACCAGGGTGGCCCGGGCTGCACAGGCCCCCCACTCCCGCTCTGCCTGCTGCGGGCAGGCTGCTCCCCCTTTCCCTGCAGGGGCAGGCGGGGCTGAGCCCTCCTGGGTGTCCAGGGGCCTCTTGTCCCCGGGAGCAGGGAGGGGTCTGGGCGATGTGCTGTGTGCGCCCCCACAAGTAGGCATGCACGCACGCACGCCTGACCGGCCAGCGTCTGCCCGGAGCGTCACCCCCATCGCCTGTGTGCTGTGCTTTCAGACTGAGATGGACGGACCACAGACTCTCTCCACGAGGCCCTGCGGCGGAGGCGACGTGGTCACCGAGACACGGCTGGCGGAGTCCTGGCCCCGTGCCTCGCCGGTGCCGCTGGCCTGCCGCGCGCCCTTCTGTGCCTTCCCTGTGCGTGGCCGCGGCCTCTGCGTGTGGAGCAGCGCGGACCCTGCGGGCCAGGTGGGCAGCCCAGGGCCCAGGCAGCCCGGGGCCCCTCTCCGACCCACTATGCCTGGGCCCTCCGCCCTCTGTGGGCTCCGCTGACAGCCAAGGGGAAGACGTGCGCATGCCAGCGCGTTCTCTGGACTCGATTCTCATAAGGTGGGCTGTCCGGAGCCGCCTCGTTAGAGAAGTTTGTCAGAAAGGACGTGAGCAAGGACAGGCCCATCTGACCACAGTGGGGACTAGTCCGAGGTTTACGGGTGTTTGGTGTCAGCACGTCTAGGGGAGCTGCCGTGCTCGCCGCAGGCTCATACGTCAGAGGGAGGGCGTGGTTCCCGACGAGTGTGGTGACAGGTTTCGGTGGTGGGCTCCGCCGGCCTGCTCTGGTGTCTGAATGACCTTGGCCTCCGCTCTGGGCTTCAGGAGTCAGAGCGCGGTGGGTGTGGCCTGCAGGAGCCCGGCCGCGTTTGCTTTGAGGCCGTCACCAACGTGCGGTCCTACTGGCGGTCGCTTTGCTGATGGTGGGGACTGCCCGTCACTGACAGAGGGACACGGGTGCTCTGATCTTCTCCCCCGAGTGTACAGCTCTGCGTTCAGGTCCTGGGCGGATCTGTCCCGCTCCAGCGGCAAACCGCTACGTGTGCGGAGAGCCGTGCCCCAGACGTGGAACGCGCACTCCTGACGAGGCCGACACAGCCGGGGGACGGCCACCTGTCATTCACTGCTCACGCTCTGTGTGTGGGGGACACACGTTGCGTGTTCTTCCAAGCCAGGCCCTTCGTTCGCTGCCGAGCCCGTGCGCTGCCTCTGTGTTCGCTCTCACTGCTGCCGCGCATTCCGTTGCGCGCAGTGGCCACGCCGGCCCGCCTGCTGTTGTGGGAGTCCATTTTGCCTGCACACTCCCACGGCCACACGGTCCCTGCGTTGGGCGTGCGCTTCCCGTGGCCTCGGGGCTCCTGTCTCAGTCTGGGAGGTGCTCCAGGGACTCCTCGGGGGCAGGGTGGGGGGAGGGCCGCGTCCTCACCCCCACGTGGCCGTGTCAGCCGAGCCCTCTGGTGCGCGTAGTGCTGCTCGCTCATGATTCGTGACGTCCTGCCGATCAGTGACATTCAGCACTTTCCTGTCTGTGTACCGGCCTTTCCCGTTGATGGGAAGGGGTTCTTCGTGTAACACTCCATGTAGCGCTCCAGGTGCGAGCTTTTGGGTGAGTCGGCATTTCTGAAGTGTTATGCGAGTGGCATCAGACAGCGTTTAATGTTCCCGTCGGGCTTCTTTCAGGCAGAATAATTTTTTTGAGACATTTACATCACGGCACGTATCGATAGTTTATTTCTTATCACCGAGCAACACGGCGATGCCTTGCCTACCGCGGGAGGTGGGAGTCTGCGAAATAGCGGTGTTATATTTACTTTATTATTTACATGTATTTCAAAGCTTTGTAAGCCCTTCCCACACTCCTACGAACCTTTCCCACTCTCTTATGAACACTTCATGTGCTCTCAAACACTTCTACACTCTTAAACCTACATAATTTTAACAGCACATAAAATTCTGCACGGGCACTCACCAGGGAAGTACGGAACCGCAGAAGCCCACGGACTAGCGAGAGCTCCGGGTTACAGAATCAGGCACAGGTTCTTTAACAGCCCGCGGTACGGCGAAGCCACGATAAGTGCGCCACCGCGACACAGCGAGGCGTGGCTGCCCTCCGTCGGACGAGTGCACCGCGGTTGGCTGCTGACTCTCCGTTGGAGGACATCGGGGTCGCTTGGACTCTTGTGAATAACGGCGCTGCCCGTGTCTGCACGTCTTCGGTCCCGGGAACCGCAGCTCGGCCAGGTGGGCGCACACTGCTCTTCGAGGCCTGGGCGCCCATGCCGGGGCCCTGTCTGCCTGTCCCACCGGCGCCGAGAGCAGCGTGCCAAAGTCTGTGGCTGCAGCGGGCTTGTTGTTCCTCCCCCCTCGGCACTGCTCCGTGTGCCTCGAAGCCGTTGTTAATTAAGCACATAAACGGTCAGTGTCCCTGCGTCCTCTCGATGACATGTCTTCACAGATGCTGTGAAGTGGCATGCTTTCTGCCCGGTAACATTCCTTGCTTCGAAATGTTGGCTTCTGTTTTCTTTTTCCTACCTTTTACCATTTTTTGGTATTTTATTTTTCTGAGAGCAGTTTTAGGTCAGCAGTGCAATGGAGAGGAGGTCACAGGGAGTTCTCACCACCTTCCCCCCCCAGGGACATCAGCACCCGCTCTCCACACCCCTGGCCGAGAGCCGCAGTGAGGAGCCAGCGCCGCCCAGAGTTCAGGGGCCACTGCAGGCCGCTCGTGGGGGCTGGGCGAGTGCGAGATGCCCTGTGTGCCCTCTCAGCACCGCACGGAGCACTTTCACCGCCTGAAACCCTGCTGTGCTCTGCCTGGTCGTCCCCCCGAACCCCAAAGGCCCCCGGCAGCTGCTGGGCTCTCACCGTCCCCGTGGTTTTGCCTTTTCCGGGACGTCACGTGGTTAGAGTCTTCGGTACGCCATCTTTCCAGACGGGCCCTCTCCTGGAACACACGTGTCAGGTTCCTCTGTCTTTTCAGGGCTCGATCGTTGATTGCTTTTCAGGGCCACGTGGCACTCCTTTTTCTGGACGTGCATGGTTTCTCCGTCCGTCCAGCGCAGAGCACCTTTGTGCTATCAAGTGCTGGCATTTCTGAACACACCTGCCGTGAGCATTGGTGTCTGCAGACACAGGCTCTCTGCTCCTTCGGGGACAGGCCGAGGAGCGCGACTGCACAGCCCTGCATAAGAGTCTGTGCAGGTGCATTGGAAACCACAGACGGTCCTCCGACGGGGCTGGCCGGGCGGTGTTCCCAGAGGCAGTGGAGGCGAGGCCAGCCGCGCCCGTCCTCACCGGCCTCACGGTGTCGGGGTTCAGACCCAGGCCCTTCCGACAGGTGTGGAGGCGGGAGCCTCCCGTCCGAGTTCTTCTCTGCTGTCTCCCTTCTCTGTGGCCTCGGTCACGCTCTGAGGCCCGAATGCATACGTGCCGGGTCTGCGCAGTTCTTCCCGTGACTCTCGCCTGAGCTCGGTGCCAAGGACCGGCCTGCCGTGAGCGGAGGGGCGCTCTCTGGGGACTGACTCCTGCCCACAGCTCCCCCGCGCAGGCCTGGGTCGCCCCTACCTGCGCCCCCCCCACCCCCCGCTGTCTGCCTGCTGCACCACCTCCCTCCCCTGAGCCGAGCCTCCAGCTGCTCGGCCTGTGACACCGGCCTCTTGCCGCCGTCCCTCCCTCCCTTCCTCCCTCCCTGCTGCATGTCCACTGGCCCAAGTTCCCATCGCTGCCACGCAGTCGAGGCCATCACAGCGCCCGACTGGGAGGGGTGGGCCCCCTGTGTCCCCACCGCGGTCTCCCTTCTGCACCTGCAGCAGCGTTACGTCCCTGACGCGGACGCCTGGCCACCGCTCCCCCTCGCGCGTTTTCGCTGCCTTCCGGCTTCCTGGGGCTCCGTGCGAGCCCCGCAGAGTCTCCAGGTCGCCTGGCTGGCTGCTGTCCAGCTGCAGTTTGCTCCGGGAGCAGCCCTCCAGAGCCCCCCCTCCGGCCCGGTCCTCATTACCCTCCTTAGCCGCAGGGTTCCCACGCCGTTTCCTCTCCTGGCACGCGGAGGGTGCTGCGTGCGTGCGCTCAGTTGCCAAACAGTGGACCTGCGGGGCGGAGGGGAGCCGGTCCCTTTGCTGGTGTGTGTGGTTCGTGAAGCTGAGCGGCAGCGAAACGCTTAACCCGAGGGGGTCAGTAGTGCCGCCCCGGGGCCTTCATGAGTAGATGAAGTCGGCACGCTGGGAAATCTCGATCCACTCGCTTTCCTAGCCTTGAGGCTATGCTGCTACGTACTTTTGTTTGCCACCTCCGACCTGTGGTTTTTTTAGCTTCTGACCCTCAGAGGACACCGTGAGCCTGTCACGGCCGTGGCGTTTGGGAACACAGGGAGCCCGCTGCTGGTCTGCTCCGCATCACAAGACTGCGTGATGACGTGGAGGCTGGAGGAGTGCAGAGAGCAAGCACTTCGAGGTACGTGCGAACTTAACGCGTATTTGGAAAACATACAAAGGGAACCACTCATCCTTAAGTGGACAGGGTAACATAGGGGGGTTGGGGTCTCCTTGGACCCCTGTGACCTAGACAGCAGGCGTGGTGCAGGGAGCCCTGTGTGGGACGCGTGTAGGCCACGGACCGCGGCCACGTGAGAAGCCGAGGCCTCACGCTCCATGGGTTTAATCGTTTACATTTTCTGCCTTTGGAATCCGTGTTTTCTGTGGGGCTGAAGACACGTGGGCAAGGCGTGGTCCTTTCCTTACAGAGATGGGGGGCTGGGGGCGGCCAGGGTGGGGCAGGACACACAGGCAAGAGGTGGTCGGGCCCCGTGGGTGGCTCAGTGGAGGGCGAGCCCTTGGCAGAGGTCCTGGCAGCCCCGTGGACCGGCCCCCGAGGTGTCCCTGAGCTGGGGTGACAGGAGCTGGGGGAGGCCTGGCGCTGGGCTGGAGGCACAGTTTGGGCAGAGGCGAGGTGGGGGCCTGAGCGTGACGAGCTGGGCCCCTCTCTGGAGCCAGAAGCAAGCCCGCGTGGGTGGGGGGTGGGGTCAGGGTTTTGTCAGGTGGCCGTGGAAGGTCGGCGGGGACTGTTACGGGTGCCGTTTGGAGTTCACAAGGTCACTTTAAAGTCAAGTGATTTCAGGCCACAGCCGACCTCCTCCCCCTCCTTCAATCTGTAGTGTGGCCACTCTGTTGTGAGCACAGCACACACATATCCACACATGCGAACACACATGTACACACGCCCACAAATGCAGCACATGTGTACACTCATAGTACACACACATGCACACACCTTGTGCACAACCATAGGACACACAAAGGAAGGTACGTGCAGCACACAAACATGCGCACAGGCACATACACATTACACACATCACGTATCACACAGTGCATCCATTCACAGCGCACAGGCACACATAGCACACTACACACACATTCATGACATGTGGCACACATGCAGTGAATGCCTACACAAGCACACACGTCACACACGTGTGCACACATGTCCAGCGAACCTTGTGTCCGGTATCTGCTCCCCACCTGGGTCTTCATAAACAGGCAGCTCTGGCTGGAAGGGGCGGTGCCCCCAAAGTCTGAGTCTCTGGGGGCCTCACGTGGACCCTGACATGTGGTGGCTGCTCTCAGGAAGGTGGGCGGCAGGAGCCCTGAGCCTGGCCCAGAGCTCTGGGGTGCCCAGGGTCCCTGCTGGGGGTGGAGCCAGCACAGGCGTGCCTGCACCCCTCTCCGGGGCCAACGGGGAGGGCGCCCTCTGTGATGGGCCTGTCTGGGCCGTTCCACCAACTGCCCACGTTTCCAGAAGGAGTTTTGTGTTCGCTGGTTCTACTGCTCAAAGAGCTGGAGCCCTGGGAAGGCCGCTCCTCTGCGGGTGCCTGCAGAGGGGCCGGTGACGCCCCGCAACAGCGGCTGTCCCACCTCCGATAACTGACACGATGCCCGTGCCCACAGGGGTGGATCCGCATGGCGCTGTCCTGAGCGTCCTGCTGGAAAAGGTGCTGTGTGTGCGGTACCGTCCGGATGACCGGGCGGCAGCAGTGTGCACCGGCAACCGCGTCCTCCTGCTGGACGTCGAGGTGAGAGTCCCCTGGGGGGGCGAGGGGGCTGCCGGGGCCTCGCCATGCCGAGGTCTGCTGGGACAGCGTTCTGGGCCACTGGCAGGCAGCAGGACATCGGGGCCTGGAGTCGCGAGTCCCATTCACAGCTGTTTCCCCATGGAGAGTTTCCTGGCCGTGGCCAGGTGACAGAACGCAGGTTGAGGAGGACGTGGGGTGTGACCTTACGCTGGTGCCGCACTGCGGTGGGCCGGGCGGGGTGGGGCAGGGAGTGCACTTGGGTCTCTGCACACTGACTGGGCAATGCAGGCTCCCCCGGGGAAGGTCAATGTCACGAGTGATGTTACTGGCCGACAGTGGACGTGTCCTCTGGTTCAGGGGCCTCTGAGGCTTGTCCTGCCAAGGCTGGGGGCTGGGGCTCTAAACATCGGGTGTTTCAGGGACGGTGCCTGCTCAGGCTTCGTGAAACCTGTCACCACCCCTGCTCCCCGGGCCCCACAGGCTCGTGTGCAGCTGTCCGACCGGAGCCCCCAGGTGTCGGGAGGAGGGGTTGTGTGCAGTGCGTGTGAAGGGAACCTGCTCTGGGTGAGGGGTGTGGAGCCGCCACCGACAGCCACTGTCAGCGCAGCTGGCCCCCCGCCCCGCCCCAGGCCCGGTCCGTGCTGGCCCAGCTGCAGGGGCACCAGGGCCCCGTGACCGCGGCGGAGTTCTGTCCCTGGCAGCTGCACGTCGTCATCTCTGTGTCGGAGGACAGGTGCTTCAAGGTAAGGGGGCAGCTCGCGCTCAGGACGGGGCTTGAGCAGCTGGGCTGGGGCACAGGTGTGGCACAGGGCCTCATGTTTTGGGTCACTGCCACGCCTGTAATCTTGTTTCTGCCACGGCCTGCGAAGTGGTTGCCATCCTGACCTTCAGCCTGACGCTCTGGCTGGGGCCGCGGGAAGCTGGGGCGGATCTCACAGCATGTCCTCCACCCCGACCAGCCCCGTGGGCTCCAGTCGGCTCAGGCCCTCCACCCCCACGCCAGGGCCCTGGGGAGGAAAATGCGGATTTACCTGCCAGGTGGTTCTGAGGGGCAGAAACCCCTGTCCAGGATCAGCTGGGCGTAAGAAGAGGGCACGTTAAAACGCGAGCTCAGGGCTTAGCCAGTGTCACGAGGAGCGCGGTGACAAAGGGCCGCTGCAGTTTTGAGGGAAAGAGTGGAGGGGACGCACGTGGGGACCCAGAGTGGGGGGCGCAGGGACTGGGCCACCTCGTGGTCCCCTCCAAGCTGTGCCCGGAACAGCCAGCCAGCGGGAGCAGGTCTGGGCCACGCCCCCCGCCCCCGCTTCCCCAGCCGGCAGTGCGGCGCCGCCTTCCAGCCTCGAAGCTGCGGAGATAAGCGCCTGAGGCTGTGGCCCCCTCCCGGCTGTCCTGAGACGCGCAGGAGTGGGTGTCGGGAGGCACCGCGTGTGCCTGTCACGGAACGGAAGGCGCGCGTGGAGCGCAGAGGAGGCGTGAGGTCGCCAGGCGGACCGAGCGCTGGGGAGCCTCCGCCGGGCCTCGCCCTGGTCTTCCAGACCCACAGCTTCTTTCCTCTGGAAACGCGTTTTCTCTGACACCGCCCGTTGTGCCTGCAGTTTTGTCGCCTGTGCTCCTTGCAGTGGGTGCTTTTCTCGGAAACCTCTGGTGTGGGGTGGCCAGCGCTCGGCTGGGAGTGTCAGCCCGCGCTGTGGCGGCGGCGGTGGCTGTGTCGCCCTCGCTCCTGAGAAATCCCGTGTCTGTCCGAAGGTCTGGGACTGCCGCGCGGGAGCCTTGCTGCACAGCTCGCCGGTGCTCACAGGTACCTCTGCCGGCGATGCCCCTTCTGGCGGCTCCGGGCCTCCAGGCTCCCCAGCGCCTGAGTGACCGGAGACAGAGACAGCTGTTCCCCCACCCAGAATTCTCTTGGTTTACGGGGGGAAGCGCGGGCATTGCTTGGAGCCTTGCCAGGCGGCAGACGTGTGGTCGGTGCTGCCCGGGGAACTGGCCCAGCGCTGCTCTGTGCCAGGGCCGACACTGCCGTGGGCTGGGGCAAAGCCGGGGACGCTGACCGTGCCTCTGCTGCCCGGACAGGGAGCGCTGGTCCGGCTCCTCACACCGTCCCTGGTCGCAGCTGACCTTCGCCCTTGGCCCCTGGTGGGGCTGGGCGGCTGAGCAGGGTGCCGGTCTCCCTGGGGTGGGTGACACGGCGCGCGGCCCCTGCGCCTTCTGTGACCGGTGTCCAGGCACCTCCCTCCCCCAGGTGCGTGTTCGTGTCCAGGACCAGGGCCGCCTTCCTGGGCGGAGATCCCTGAACAGTTCGGGATGTGTGGGGGCCTGTCGCCTGGCGGAGCGAGCATCCCTCCTGGGGTTGCTGACCTGTGTGACACACCCGACCCTGCAGCAGCTTGGCCACGTTACCCATCGCGGGGACAAGGCACATTTCTTGGGATGAAATTGGAATTATCTTCCTGAAATTATGTGAAAGTATTTGTCAAGAAAACAACCACAGTCTTGATTTTGATGTTGTTCACAGTGTTTTAGGCTGTGGGATGTTTTTAAATATCCGCCTATCTCTACTCTCCTGAGTTCTCGGCAGTTTGGAGTCAGACTGTGTCTGAAGCGAAATGGCACACCAGGCAGCAGTTTAAAACAGACACCGTTCCGTTGCTGTTTTCACCACCAGCCCCGTGATTTCACCCGTCAGGGTCTCTCCAGAGCCGGGTTTTGACCTTGCCAGGGGCTGGGATGGGGGCCGGTACAAGGGGTGCAGGGCGGCCATGTGGGAGTCCCCTGGACCCCGGCCGGCCGCCTCCCGCCCCATGCTCACTGGGAGCCCCTTAGTCCTCGCCGGGTCTCCACTTGCTGCGAAGCCGTCAGCGAGAACCGTGGGAGCCTGGGTCGGAGCCAGAGAAACAGCCCTCCACTCACACTGCGGCAGGGCCTCGGACCCTGAGCGTCGTCTGTTCCCTCCGCAGCCGCCCCTCTCCTGAGCCTCCTTGTGGATGAGCACAGCCAGCAGCTGGTTGCCGGGTGTGCGGAGGGCCAGGTGAGGGCACCACCCCGCCGTCCCGGCCCAGCGGCACTGGCAAGCCCCGCTCGGAGCCTCTCCCACAGCCTCACCGTCAGCCTCGACTGTTCTGAAGGGTTTGAGGATGTGCGATCTTTTCAAAATTTAGATTTTTAGGCGAGCGATTTAGGGTTATTTCACCGAGTCTGGGTCCTGTTATCACTACCTGTTGACAGAATTTGGGGACAGTGTCCCACCAGGAAGACCCTTCTCTCCCTCCCCCTGCCTCCCGGGAATCTCCTCTATTCCACCCAGAACACTCACTTCCGACACTCTGGTCACCAAACGGAAGGCCGTTGGTCCCTACCAAGAAGTTCTCGGTGACACTTCTGTGTGTCCTGCAGTTTAGCTCAGACCGGGGAAGGTCGGACCCCACAGGTGAGGGGCCCGTCCTGGGTCCCCATCCCCAGGTTGCCCCACTTCTGCCCACGTGTCTGTGGATCAGAGGGTCCCCCAACCCTCCTTGGCTTTGACTGATCTGCTGGAGAGGCTCGCGGGATGCAGGGGCACACGTCCTCACGGTCGCCGGTCTGCTCTATGTGAGCACGGAGACGCACTGGGTGGGGCCGGGGTCCCCGCCCAGACACCGCTGTCCCGTGGAGGTGGGTGGTCAGCCTCACTCAGGGGTGTGCTCGCCAGCCCGGGCCCCATAATTTTGGGATTTCCCAGAGGCTTCACCATGTGGGCACCTTCGAATAAATCGGTAGCCTTGGTGACTGAGCCCCAGCTCTGGCCCTTTGCCCTCCCGGGAATTCCGAAGTGGGCCGGATGTCACCCCGGCAGCCAGCCATCCCTCAGGTCACTGTGAGCCTCCCAAAAGGCCCCTGGGGTTTTCGGGACTCTGTGCTGGAACCAGACGTAGTGCGTGTGTCCTAGTGAGGGAGGCGTGTTCCAGCGAGGCTCTTGTGCGAGGGGGGCGGGGGCACGTTTTCCTCTGCGGCGACGTGGGCGGTGGGCCGGGTGGTGGTGTCCTGGGTTGAGGTGTCACAGGTTGGGAGGCCGAGCAGGTCCTCTCAGGCCAGGCTCGGGGAGGCAGGGGCTGGGGATGTCACCGCCGCGACCCGAGGGCAGCTTTTGCAGAGGGTGCTGGAGGTCGGGCCCTGACCCCGGGCAGAGGCTCAGGGTACGCCTCGGGCACCTCAGGCCTGGCCTCCTGCCCTGGCTGCTGCCAGCTCACTTGCTCGTGGGCCTTTTCTGCCTTTTGTCCCCATCAACGGTCCAGCTTTGCATCTGCAGTTTGGTGGAAAGCCACTGTTATCGATGTGTGACGCGCGTCGACCTGAGGAAGAAGGTGGAGAACTTTCTCGCCAGGATGGTCGGGCCCAGGCCGTGCGGCTGGCCAGGTAATGGGGCCGAGACTCTGCCCCGGGCTCTCAGAGTGACCCGTACAGGGTCCCACGTGGTGGGTGGGGCAGGGACGGCGGGGTGGGGGTATGCGGGGGTGGTTGTCACGGCACCAGGGGTCCGGGGTGAGCACTGGCCAGCCGCTGTGGCTTCTCTGGTGCTCAGCACTCCAGCACGCTTGCTCACCCCCGGCCTCACCAGGGCTGGCCCCCGCCCACCACGTCCTCCGGCGCTCACCTGTCGGCCCGGGCTCACGGGGTGGCTGTGTGCTCCCTCGTCTGCCCGCCTGCCTGGAGCCGACGCTGCTGGGAAGGGGCTGGTTTTGCTTTGAACCCAGCGAAGGGCTCCCGTGGTGGGTCTAGCCCGTCCATTCTCGCCGTGCGGCGCCGGCGTCTGCTCACCTCCCAGGTTCTCATCAGCCTTCTCTCCCAGTTTCCTTTGTCTCTGCAGACGGCTCCAAGCCGTTTCCTTTCAAAATAGGTCAGACGTCCGTTTTCCCTGCTGCTCTGTGTCCTGGCCCTCAGCACCTCACTGTTCGCTGCCCCAGCACCCGGTGTCACGGAGTGAAGCCCGTGCGGCTGGGCCCCCTCGGCCCTCAGTGGCCCGCACCGCGGGGCTCCTCCCCCGCGGCCCCCGTTGTGCTGGTGGCAGCGCGAGTTTCCAGTGACACCACCGATCCCGGCCCCCTGGCCTGTCGGGCCACCAGTGCCTCTGTTTCTAGGGGCCAGTGAGCCTCCCTCTGCAGACGCACCGGGGAGAGGGGACGTGGTCGACGCGACGATGCCCGTGCTGGGCCTGGCACGCCTCGACCTGGCGCGCGTCCGTGGTCCTGACTGGGGCCCGTGAGTACCCGAGCGAGGGCGGGGCCCCGGGGAGGAAGCCTCTGGGGTCCGGTTCGTTTTGTGGGGGTTGGGGAGTGATGATGACTGCAGCTGTACTTAGGGCTGCGTGGTTTAAGTCTTAAAGCTGGTAAACTCGGTCAGTCGTTTTAAACGCACTGAATAAAAGAGGTGAGACCATTTTAATTTCGCTCAAAAAATCCAGGCAGAGCTTGACCTCGGTAGTCAAGTGCCCCGCTGCTCTGGGCGTGGCCTCCTCTGGGTCTGTCCGTCACGTGCAGAGCCGCCTCCAACGCACCGAGCCCCTCCCAGGGCCCTAGCTGGGCGCCGTCCTGCGGAGGCCGTGGCACCGGCCTCTTGTGGCCTCAGAAGCAGCAGGAAGGTCGCAGATCAGAGTGGAGGTGGGGCCAGGTTAGGCGTTCCGAGTCACTTGTGTTTACTGGAGACTGGGTTCCTACGGAATCCCAAACAATTTATATTTTTTATTCGTATTTCTTTAAAAGGTTTTGTTTACTTTTAAAGAGAGGGGAAAAGAAGGAGGAAGAGAGAGAGAAACATCCATGTGTGGTTGCCCCTCAAGCGCCCCCTACTGGGGACCTGGCCCACAACCCAGGCATGTGCCCTGCCTGGGAATCGAACTGGTGACCTTGAGGTTCACAGGCCGGCTCTTAACCGCTTATCCACACCAGCTCGGGCCCCAAACAGGTTTAATAGCAGCCTGGTGGGGGAATACAGATAGCCGGCGAGGGGAGCCAGCCACCGGCCGCGGGCCCGCAGGGCTGTGCTCGGCACAGCGGAGCGCTGAGGGGAGGCTCGGAGCCCCCACGGCACCACCGCTGCAGGAAGGCTGCGTGCATTGTCTCTCTTCCAGCAGCTGCCTCTCCGCTGAGAACTCCGGCTGCCTGTGGGTCGGGAGCGCCACGGGCTCCTTCGCGCTGAACTTGGCGAGCTTCGAGCTGGAGGCCGCAGTGCGGTACGCCGGTGAGGCCCGGTTCCCAGTGCCTGCGACGCACTCTCGTGTCCGTGGGGCTTTTCCGACTGCTCTGGAGGAGCCCGTTTGAGGGTCGAGAGGCGTCACTTGGGTGTGAGGCCCAGGCGGGCGGTGCGCTCCCCATGGTCTGCTCCTCTTGGACGGCGCGGGCTGGCTCCGCTGGGGCCTTCGGTGCTGCTCCCAGGTCGCCGGGGCACTGCGCCCTCTCCCCCGTGTCAAGGCTGCGTGGGACGGCCCTGGCCCTCGGCACTCTTCTGTCTGTCTGTCCCAAGGCTCCTCCCCAGGACGTCCTTGCTTGCTGTGCCCAGACAGCCTCGCAGTGGGTCCGACGGGACCTGTGCCAGCTGGGCCGACGCGGCCTCCTGTCCCCTCCGTCCCCACGCGTCCTGTCCCGCCCCCACCGTTTGCCCACCCAGCAGGCGGGATTGGGACTTCACCTGTGCCTCCACGTCGCCCCCTGCTGCAGTTCCGTGTTCCCCTTCTCCTTCGGGCTCTCCAGAGACGGCCCCTGCTGCCCCGGGGCCGAGGGGCTGGGGACGAGTCGGACGGGGAGCATGGCCTGGGCCCGCAGCCCCTGCTCACGGGAAGTCACTCCTCCCCGGTCTCGCCCTTGTGCTGCAAGGGCTGCCCTCCACCTCCGCAGGCCTCTGCCGGCCCGTGTCTGGGCCCCGCCGCCTCCTCCCGTCTCTGCCGACCCACTCGTGTGAGAGAGAGTGTGTGTGTGTGTGTGTGTGTGTGGCGGCGCCAGCCCGGGGGCCCTGCCCTGTCCCTGCAGCAGCAGGAGCTCCCTGGGCGGGCGCGTTGCTGAGTGACTGGCTCCACTTCTTACCCCGGAATGTTTCTTGTTTTTCTTGCTGAAAATCAAGATTTTAGGAACCTCAGCATTCAAGTTGCTGGATCCTGTGCCGTGATGAGCAGCGATGATAAGGTTAGTCCTCCCCACTCAGCTCCTGGGAGTCTGTGGGTGTGTCTGTCCGTCCGTCACGTGAACCGTGCTCTTGTCTCCCGCCTGAGTGACGCGGGCTCGGCGCTGAGGTCTGTGTGAGGAGGGTGTGGAGGGTCTGGGGCCGTGCAGACGGCCTTGACAGTCGAGCCCGGAAGCCGCTGGTGCTGGACGCAGGTTTGCTGCTGACAGAGCGGCGGGCGCGTGGGAGTCAGGTCTGCGCGCTCGTGACCGGATCGCAGCCTCCCGCCCCTCCCGCCCTTCGCAGGCCTTCTGTTTGCTCGCCTCTATGTTTGGGGGCGAGATCACGCTGCTGGAGGTGGACCTGGCCGCTCTCATGAGGTCTCAGCAGCGCCCCCTCCTGGGGACACCTCTCTCAGTGCTGCCCAGGTGGGTCTACCCAGGTGGGTCTGCTCAGGTGGGGGCTGCATGTGTTTGTGTGTCAGCTGGCAGAATTTAGGGCAAAGAGGTGAACTCCCAACTGTACTAACCTCATTTGGAAGAACTCACTGATGTGTCCATCTTGTTGAAAACGAGGTGGCTCAGGTTATTTTTATGTGAAACACGACTGTGCCTCAGGACAGAACGCAGGTGACAGGACAGTACCTCCATTAAAACGCCCATCTGTTTCTTGGAACGATAAGCGTGAGCTCGGCAGGTGCCCTCTGAGTGCCCCACGCTCATCCCCACCGGGACTGGCCACTGGGCTGTGCTCACAGCGCCTGTGCAGGTGCGCCTGCTCCCGGTGCCCTTTCCTTCTGCGTTTCAGCTCCCGTGTCCTGCCGACCTCTCCTCTGTGCCTGGGGGTTGCTGCGGAGAAGCGCGCCAAGCCGGGCGGCCGCGAGCGCACCGGTCAGTATGGCGCGGTCCAAGAGGGGGGAGCGCAGGCGTTGGTGGTGCCCTGCTGCTCCGGGTTCACGCGCGTCCAGCCCCTTCATGTCCTCAGGGCCGGAACATGCTAGATGTTCTCCCCTGGGCCGCGTGCGCCTCGCAGGGGCTCAGTGACCTTGCAGACACCGGCGGCTGTATCTTCAGGGCCCGGCCCCGCGGCGGCCCGTGGTGGCCGCTCAGGGACAGTTTATTGTGACGACACTTTTTCTCCTTCTCTTGGCTGAAGAATTGGAAGCCAGTCCGGTGACATCATGTTGCCACACAGACTTGGGTGTCTTTCCAGACACACGGACGGTCCTTCCCAGTCATGGCACGTGGCCCCAGCTGGCGGCGCCCTGGGTGTCGGGGCCCCGAACGCTCTCCTCACACACCGTCCCCACGGTCTGCTCTGGGGCGTCCACACGGACCCGCACGTGGCTCTGTACATGGGAGTGCTTGGCGCCATTAACTGGCGCTTTACGCCGGTCTTCGTTCCGGTCATTGTCCACGCCGATGTCCTCATTCCCTCCAGCGACCCACCCAGAGTCCAGTCCGCCCCGTGAAGCCTCGTACGGGCCCAGCCAGGGAGCAACAAAGGTGCCCCGCGGCCTTTGCCCCCCCGGTCCCTTCGTATCATGCCACGTCATGCCACGTCATGCCACATCATGCCATCTGGGCCAGCACCTCACATCACATCACGCCTTGTCGCGTCGTGTCCCTCCCTGCAGAGGCCATGCCATCCTGCCATGTCCCATGTCACACCTGCCACGTCACCACGCACGTGAAGTGCGGTGTCACACACACTGTGTGGATCTCTTTGCCGCCAGTGTGCTGACCTTCCGGAGTGTTCCGTGGCCATTGGCACGTGTGGGAAACTTTCGGGAGGAGGCGGCAGCAGACCACCGATGTGCAGGTGCTGAGCCCTGCTCTGCCGTGGACGTCGCAGGCCCGGTGGGGCCAGCGTGAGGAGGACACGGGGACTTCCGTGTGGGGGAGACCACTGCCCAACCTGCGCTGGCTGCTGCCGTCTCTGGCCGTTGGCCCGTGGCTTCCTCAAGTTTCTCGGGAGGGTGTCGCCCCTTTACCCCGCCCTACAGTGCCCCTGCCATGCTCGTGTCCAGCTGCCCCCTCGTGGGTGGGTGTGCGCCATGCCCACATCCACGTGGTCTTTGCTGGGAACCTGGTTCAGAACCAGGTTTGAAACAACCGAATTCCTTTGCTTTAGTTTTTAAAGCGGTTTTGGAATTATCCTACGTGCCCGCCGTCCACTCTCCCGAGCTCCCTTACGACACGGCACAGAGTATGGGCATCGAGTACCAAGGGTCACATGAGCGTAAAGTGAGCGGTCCCGGGGGCTGTGAGTGTCCGGCAGGGCGTCTCGTCGCTGGACACCGCAGGCGCGTGCCTGTCTGGGGGCCCGTCTGCGTGTCCTGTCACGTGAGGAAAGTGCCAGCGATGGTCTGAGGTGGCTAAGGTGGCTGCTGCCACCCTGGCAGGGGGACTGTTTTTCGCTGCCTTGCAACCTGTGTCCCCGTGTGGCCTGTGTGAGAGCTCGGGACAGACGGCCACGGGCACCGGTTTGGTGGACGGCCGTGCCGTGGCCCCCTGGGCCCCCGCGGCAGGCACCGCAGGCAGCAGAGGACACGGTGCCCTCTCGTGTCCTCGAAGGGACGAGGGAAAATGCTCGCTGTGCCCTGGTCTGCCGGTGCTGGCTGGCTGGGCATCGGGGGTCCTGCACAGGCTCTAGGCCGCCTGTGGGGACTGCCCTGAGTGTAAGGAGCTCTGTGCTCGTCACGGGCACGGTGACGTGCTGGCGTGAAACGCTCGCCCCTCTGAACCCGTGTTCACGCAGCTGCTCGGGGCGCCGTGCGGGACCAGCCCCTGGTGTTCCACAGCAAAGTCCGGTCGTCGGGCTACGCGGCCGCCCCGCAGTGAGTATCCCTCGGGCTCCGCGCATGCGGCAGCGGCACCTGCACCCTGTGGCTGTCGGGGCTCAAATGCCCCGAGTGTGCCCCGCGGGTGCCCCCCACCCCGGGGACGGGAGGCAGGCACAGGCAGCAGGTGGAGGGGGGCCCGGCCCCTGAGGGTCTCGGTCGCAGAGCGGCAGCAGCTGCCGAGGAAGCATCTACTGCGAGTGTCCTGCGGCCGTGACCTCGCGAGGAGCACATCACTCGCAGACCACAGCCCGCGCTGCCGCTCTGTCACCCGGCCGTGGAGCCCCTGCACTCTGAGCCGGGGGTGGGGGGGCCACAGCGTGGGCTGCCTGAGGGGCGGCGTGTACCAAAAACTGCAGGTAGGGCTGCCCGGTGGCCTCACGGTTCTCAGCAGCCAGATGCAGACACGCCGCCTCCCTGCTGCCACCTCAGGCCTGAGCCTGTGTCTGTTCTCCACGCGCCCTGGAACGGCCCTGTTTCTGGGAAGCCGGTGGGGTCCCGCAGTTGGTGGGGGGTGCGGGGTGGGCACTGGGTGGGCTCCCCAGGGCTCCCTGTGGCCGACCGTCCCCAATGACCTCACGCCTTCCACGCACCCCCGAGTGTGCCCTGGCCTCCCCGTCACCCTTCCTGCCCCAGGCGCACCCTGGAGGCCCCGGGGTGGGGCTAGCACAGAGCCCCGGCCCCCCCTTCCCGTCACCCCAGCTTCGCTCCTGCGTGGCCGGCGCTCCGTGTGTGAGTGAACAGCACAGGGTCCCCCCTCCAGGGTTTCCAGGCGCCAGCCCCCTTCCCTTCCCAGCCTGGCCCGGCCCGGCCAGGGTCAGCATGTGACTGGGAGGTGCGGTTGGTCAAGGACGTGGGGCGCCAGTGGCGTTGTGGAGCTTCTAGGGAGCCCTGAGCTCGCCTGAGCCCAACGTGGGGCCCTCCCACAGCGCCGCCGCGTTCTCACGGAAGACCACCGTCAAGGGCGACCGGGACAGGCCTTCAGGGCGCAGGATCGCGCACCCGCGGTACGGACCCCGGCCTGCCCCCCGCGCCGACCCGGGTGACTGGCGGAGCCCCTTACACAGTTCACCGAGCCATTTCGGGCGGCGGAGGCCCTGTGTACACACGTCTGCTTACACGGACGCGTGTGCGCACCCACGCGTGTGTGAAGATCCTTCAGTCCAATTTAACTCTGCCGTGTTTGTCATGCTTCAGACGTGCCGCTGTGTTCCCTGCCCCCAACAGCTTTGGGACACTGAGTTTTTGTCACAATCTGCCTTTGGGACGTTCCACAGAGGATGGTTGTCCTTGGCGGGGTCCTTAGGGAGCCACCGGATGGGGTGCTGGCACCAGGGGCGCCCAGCCCTGCACTCGCGGGTTCAGAGACGCACCCACTGGCTCGGGCACGCTGCTCCACCCGCAGTCCCGGCCACTGGGGGGAGAGCAGGTCGTGCGTGTGGGGGACTTCCTCCCACGTCGTGTGGGCAGAGGTCTGGGCTGCGGGACCTGAAGGATGCTCCACTCCAGCCTGCGTCGGTCGGCCCCTGAGCCCCGTTCTGCCTTCCGGTGCCAGCCCTGCGCCCTGGCCGCGCTCCTCAGCAGCCGCACCTGCCGCGGGAGCCCCGCCCTGCGACGCTCTCCTGGAAACCGGGGTGTGGGGCCTGGCCCTCCAGACCCAGCCGCCCCAGGCCACACGGCGACTCCTGGGGGCCTTCTGTAGAGAGCGCGCGGGCCCCACTCCTGTCCCGGGTCCAGGCATCTGGACCCCTGAGGCTGAAGGGGTGGCCCTGTGTGCTGTGAGGCAGGCGCGTGGACACATGTGGGGATGCGTTCCTGGATAAGTGTGGGTGTGCCTGCAGATACACGTGGATACAGTCGTGGGTGGGTGTGGACACTCGTTTGAACAAGTGTGAGCCGAGGTGAGAATATACCCGTGGGCAGGGTGCAGGCACGTGTAGTGACGTGTGGACACAAACACATGTACTCTTGTAGATAAGCACGCAGACGTGGTTGGACAAGTGCAGGCATGCACGTGGGTCCACACGTGGATATGTGTGTGCAAGTGTGAACATAAGTGTATGACACGTGTGGGCAAGCATGTGTGCTTCCTGATCGAGGCTGCCCCCCCGGCCCCCTGCTGCTCTGGCTGTCACCACGTTTCTGGGACGCATGGTGGCACCCTGTGGTGCGGGCTCCAGTCTGCGTGTGGGCCTGGGACCCAGAGCGGGGAGGGCACGCGAGGCCCCCACAGCCCGCTGGCCCTGGCCTGGCCTTGTCACCGCCTCTAGGCTGCCCGGCAGGCCCCTGCCCTGAGGAGCGGGCGGGGGGATTGTGTGGAGAGGCCGCCAGGCACGCTGCTCTCACTCCCAAACCCTGGGAGTGGGGGGCTTTCCGATGAAGGGGCCACTCGCTCCTTCCGTGCGTGGTTGGTGTCACGTGGCCCCCACGCAGGGTCTGAGCTGGGCAGTGAGACGCTTTCCCAGGGGACCTCCCCCTCCCCCCAGCCGTCAGGTGTCCTGGTTGGTTGATGGTGAATAGGATCTGTTCTCGATCATTTGTGCTGAAAACGTGAGCATTTGGGGCACTGGGGGCCCAAGTCTACCTTAGAGAGCTTTCTCGTTGCCTTGAGAGCGACGGTGTGTGGACACTCGAGTGGGATGGAGTGAAGCTGTACACGGGAGTGGGGGCGCCCACCGTGTTGATTTTCATTTCCCACCTGACCCTGGACCCTCTCTTGGTCTCTGTGTCCGCCTGTCTCCCCTCAAGCGAGGAGTACCCTTCGGAGAAGTCCGTGCCGACCGCACTGCGCAGGCAGCTCGCTGTCCCCCAGGGCCCGGCCGCCGTGTGCTGCGTCCAGTTCTCAGGTATGGTGTCCAGCGAGGCACCGTGGCCACTGGACTTCACTGCCTCTCTGAGGCCCGAGGCCGTGTGGCAGGGCCCGAGTTTAGATGGACTAGGCCAGGATCTGAACTCTCTCCCCTCGTCCATGAGTTAGTGGGGCTGGGGCGGAGCCAGGCCACGCCCCCTGGGCTTGGGGTGCAGGCTTCCAGGTCTGCGCCCCTCGCCCCTGTGTCCCCACATCCACTCTCCTGGCAGGACGGCTCCCTGGGAGGAGTGGCCGGCTGAGCAGACAGCACCCTGCCCTGGACACCGGTCCCCAGGTCCCGGGGCGGGCGTAGGGGAGCACACAGGAGGTGCCGCAGGCGTCCCGTCCGTGCGGCTGCTCCTCCCGCAGCCGTCTGTCCTCGGGGGCGCCCGGGCCCCTGTGTTGGACGCCCCTCCTGGCCGCCGGCTCTGTCGTGCATGAGGTGGGGGAAGTGAGGGGGCAGCGGCAGGGCCTGAGCCGGTCTGGAGCACACGCCCGCCGTGCCAGCCTCTGCCGCCCTGCAGGGCGCGACCAGCCTGGGGCCTGAGCCTTCTCGTGCAATCCTGGAGGCTTTCAGGGCTGCTGGCCGTGCCAGGTTCCCTCTGCTCTTCATGCAGTTCCAGCCAAAGGCACTTTAAAGTGATTTTGGGGAATTAGATCCGCAGTCTTACCAGTGGACTAAACGTCCTTGTGACGTTCCACATGCTTGTTGCTCAGCGTGTGATTGTGCGCCGAGGGTCCGAGGGTCTGAAGGGTTATTTCTGTCTCCTCCCAGGGAAAGGTTCAGACGGAACTGCTTAGCCAGAGGTGTCGCTGAAAAGTCTGCCAGTGGGAGGCTGGGTGGCGCAGGGTTACGTGGGCGCCCAGGTTTCGGGGTGCAGCCACCCTGCCGTGCATCCTGGCTCCTGGAAGGGGGCCACGCGGTGCCAGCTAGGGACTCTGGGGCCCATTCCTTTAGGGAGCTGTCGCTTCCTGAGGCAGCGCCGGGCGGTGCCCCCGAGTTCTGCGCCTCCTCCGGCAGGCGGGCCTCCTGGGAGCTGCGGTTGTAAGGGCCTCTCTTGTTTTCTCGGGCAGGAGACGGGCGGCGGCTGGCCTGTGGCCTCGCCAACCACTTGCTACTGGTCTTCGATGCCGGTCTCGCTGGGACACCTGCTGTTTTCTCAGGTAAGCCACGTCCAGACTCCAGTGGATGAGGATTTGCTGGCCGGTCTCCCTTTGGCCCTGGCTGTTAGTGGCTGCAGGCCCCTTTTGTTCCCTTAAAGACAAGCGCAGAGCAGAACTGGGGCTGAGATGGGGGTTCAACGAGCGGCCCCCCGTGGAGCCCTGCTGCCCGGAGAGGGCGTCCCCTGTGAGCCAGGAGCTGCAGCCGGTGCCCGGGTGGGGCCCGCAGGGTCGGGTCGGGGGCGGGGCTGAGTCAGGCCAGCACAGCCCTGTCCAGGCTGTGGTCACGAAGGCTTCCTGACCCCGCTGCGGGCTCCGCCCCCGCCCTCTGCCCTGCGCCCCAGCTCCCTACGCCGCTTGCTCCCAGACCTGCGTGGCGGGTGCAGCAACACCTGCAGCGGCGGCCCAGCGAGACCCACGGGGGTCTCGACTCATCCGCGTGCGTCTGGACTAGAGAGCTGGGGCCTGGGGAGGAGCAGACGGCCACGCCTGTGGGGACGGGTGCCCCTGGGGTGTCCCCAGGCACCCGTGTGGGCTGTCACCGGCCCCCTGTCCAGGGCGATGTCCTGGGAAGGGCAGCCCAGTGCTGCTCGCTGGGCATCTGTGGACAGTGCACAGTGTCCCAGCTCAGAGCCGCTGCTGCGGCTGCCCCGGGGGGAGCTCCGTGGACGCCGGCGACCCGCGTGCGTGTCGCTCAGATGCTCAGCAGTTGACATTGTCGGCAGCTGCGTCCTCCGGATGTCGCTGGAGGTGTTTCACAGCTGGGAAGAGGGCCTGCCGACTTCAGGAAACCCGGTGACTTTTAAGCCGCTGTTAACACAAGGGCCCCGTTTCTGTTTTGGGGAAGGGTCCTCGAACCCCTGTCCTGGCAGCAAGTCACAGTCCTGAGTCGACCTGCGCAGGGGGGCTGGCCTCTCAGCTCCCAGAGGCAGCAGCGGCAGACGGGCCAGGCCGTGCTGGGCGCCCTGACCGCGGCAGAACTGGGCGCGGAACTAGACCTCCCTGCAGAGTGTGCGCCCCTGAGGGCGCTGCGCGGGTCTGAGGGCGGCCGGTGACAATGTGTCCAACTCGGTGAAGGAGCTCAGGTTTCCGCCCGGAAGGGAGACCATCCCCCACGCAGCACCACTGTCGGCGGCACCGCGCCCAGGGACGAGGGCTGGGCCACGTTCCATCAACATCCCACGGAAGGTGGTGGACGTACAGAACAGTGACCTTCGCGAAGGAGGGCGGTCGGCCCGGGGCGTCTTGCTTCCTGACCGTGAAGCGAGGCTCTGCCTCATCCCCCACCGGCGCTCGTCCAGGGCCAGGGCCCCTCTGGGGACCTGGCCCTGGGTTGGGGGCTCAGGGCAGGCCTGGGGCCCTCACACCCTGTCTGTAGGGCTGGTTGCTTGTCAGTTGCAGCAGGGAGGGGAGGGCAAGGGTGGGACCTGGGGGCTGCAGCGGACCTGGACGAATTGGGCCGTTACACACTGTGACTTCCTGTCGGTGTCCCTGGGCCACGTGGCCTTGCTGGCTCTGTGCTGCGTGTGTGTGGGGGCTCAGAGTGGCCTGACCGCACATGCAGGTCCCGCAGCCTGACAGCCGGGCCTTCGCTCCCTGGGCCAAGAGGGGCGCTGCACTGGGGCCTCCGGGCCCCTCGGCAGTGGTGGCAGTGGTCGCAGTGGTTGCGGAGCCCTGAACACATGGTCCAGTGCAAGGTCACGCTGCCCTTCCCAGTGACTGGTCAGCTAAGCAGCAGAGGCGATGGCACTCCCAGAAGTGCCCACCAGAGAGCAGCAAAGCCACTCCGATGGCCGCTGGTTCCCTGCCTGTCCCCGGACTCCAAACGGCCCTGGGATCTGCCAGCTCTGTGTGGTCCCTGACATGCGTGGCCAGGAGACGGCGGGGCGCACTGCACCCTCAGCAAATAATCGTGTGTGGTCCCCACGTGGCAGCAGCAGGGGCCAGGGCTCGTGTGGAGGCCCGGGGGACGGCAGGGCGCTGGCAGCCATGGCTTCCCTCACAGAGTGCGGGTTGTGGCCCCGCAGGTGGGGCTGCCCATGCGCCCCGTCACCCGGCTGTGCGGGCTGCAGGGAGCCCGCCGCTCCCTCCGGCCACGGCTGGCTTCTCTGTGACGGTCGGGGGGCGGGGGCTGCACTGACGGTGGCCGGGCCCAGGCCTGTGCGCCCCACCGGCCTGACCTCCCAGCTGCCCGGCCCTCAGACATGGATGGCTGGCATGGTGGCCACAGACGTAAGGGCCACGGTGTCCGAGGGACCCACCGCCTGGTCCTGGAGCCTCCTCTGGCTCCACGGCCGATGAGACGGGGGAGCCAGTGGCGGGAGGGGAGCTTGTCTCCCACCCTCCCCTCCAGACCCGCCATTGGCTCTGCATTCCTGTGCCTTTGGGGAGCCGGGCGGTGGGGGCCGTGAGATCTACCGTCTGGGGCGTCAGAGCCCCCCAGGGCGGCACAGTGAGGCCAGCGGCTGTGGCCAAAGATCCTCAGGTTCTTCCCGACAGGCAGGTTGCGTGTGAGCGTGCTCAGCGGCCCCCGTGACGCTTCCCTGCAGGCCTCAGGGGAACCGGCTCCTCAGAGCGCGTGCTCGCGACCCTGCAGGCCTCTGTGCACCGTGTGCGGCTCTTCTGTGGCCTGGGTTTTGTCATCGCTCTGCTACAGTTGTCCCCATTTCCTCCGATGACTCTGCCCTGCCCGCCCTTCAGGCCTCCTCCGCCCCCGTTGTCCTGGTCCCCGGGTCCTTCACCGCGTGTCTTGACTCCACCCTTCCCCTTCTTTGCCCTGTTGCCCCGCGCCTCCCCTCTCGTCACTGTCGGTCGTCCCATGTGTCCCTGTCTCTGGTTCTGTTTGCTTGCTTGTTTGTTTAGTTGCTTAGGTTCCAGTTAAAGGTGAGCTCACATGGTATTTGTCTTCCACCGCCTGTTTTATTTCACTCAGCATAATGCTCTCCAGTTCCATCCATGCTGTTGTGAAGGGTAGGAGCTCCTTCTTTCTTTCTGCCGCATAGAATTCCATTGTGTAAATGTACCACAGTTTTTTGATTCACTCATTTACTGATGGGCACTTAGGTTGCTTCCAGCCCTTGGCTATTATAAATTGTGCTGCTATGAACATTGGAATGCATAGGTTCTTTTGGGTTGATGTTTCTCGGTTCTTAGGATATAATCCCAGCAGTGGGATAGCTGGGTAAAAAGGCAGTTCCATTTTTAGTTTTCTGAGGAAATTCCATCCTGGTTTCCACAGTGGCTGCGCCAGTCTGCATTCCCACCAATAGTGCACTAGAGTTCCCTTTTCTCCACATCCTCCCCAACACTTGTTTGTTGATTTGTTTACGGTGGCCATTCTGACCAATGTGAGGTGGTATCTCATTGTGGTTTTAATTTGCATCTCTCTGATGGCTGGTGATGCTGAGCATCTTTTCATATGTCTCTGGGTCCTCTGTACGTCCTCCTTGGAGAAGTGTCTGTTCAGGTCTTTTGTCCATTTTCTAATTGGGTGGTTTGTCTTCCTGGAGTGGAGTCGTGTGAGTTCTTTATATATTTTGGAGATCAATCCCTTATTTGAGATATCATTGGCAAGTGTGTTTTCCCATATGGTTGGTTCTCTTTTTATTTTAATGCTGTTTTCTTTAGCTGTGCAGAAGCTTTTTATTTGATGAGATCCCATTTGTTTATTCTTTCCTTCACCAAAAAACTACTTGACCTAATGAATGAATACAAGGTTCTTTTAAAACCTACTCTCAGGTGCACAGAACTTTGAACTTCATATTTTAAAAATCGTGAGTTTCGGGAACATGTTCTTCAGAAACCACTGGAAGCCTTACAATGAAGTCACCGCCTCCGTGGGCTTCGGTTCCGCGGGTGTCACCTGAGAGTGACCCCAGCCCCTCCCTCCTGTCTGTCCCCCGCCAGGTCACGACGGGGCCGTGAGCACCCTCGGCTGGAGCCACAGTGGCCGATGGCTGCTGTCTGCCTCCCAGGACGGGACGCTGAGGCTGTGGTCGGCGCGCAGCAGGGAGGCCATCCTGTGTCTGGTAATTGTGCCGACCTCTGGTGCCCGGTGCCTGCGAGGTGGTCGGGCGGGCACAGCCGCAAGGGCCGACCTCGCCCTTCGGCAAGGAGGCTGGGAAGCCAGGCCAACCAGCCGTGGGCTTCAAGGCACCGACGGTCAGCGACGGAGCATTACTAAGGGCGAGTGTGAATGCACACACTTGCGTGGTGGGCCCGTGTGCACGACACACGTGCACACACATCTGCAGTCGGACACGCCTTACATTCGCCATGGACTCTGACGGCAAGACCGAGCACTGACCCGTGGCAACATGCTACGTGTCAGCGGGAATGGTGGCCTGGGGCGCGCTACAGGGAGGAAGTGCCTTTGGGGAGAAAATGAGCCATTTTGGTGCATCGATGGAGGCCGCTGGGCAGCAGACGGGGACAGGGGGCGGGAGGTGACGGGACGCGAGCCCTGACGTGTCACCTTACGAGCTGGCGCACCGCCAACTTGCAAAGACTCGAGTCCCGAGTTCTCGCGTGTGTGAGCCCTGCTGGGAGGCGGGGCTGGGCGCGGGCGCGGGGCCCCGCTGTCCGGAGCCCGTTGGAGACTCTGGCTCTAGCAGAACCTCCAAGTGACTGTCTTTTCTGCCGCTTTTTACATCTTTCCTTTGGGTTTTCTGTGGCCGCCCTCCCCATGCTGGTGCCCGGAAGGTCTGGCCCCGCGGCCGCGCGTGGAGGGGCTGGGGAGCAGAGGCAGCAGCCCCGTGGCCGTCACACGCTGGTGGTGGCGCCGTGTGCTCTGCAGGGCAAGGACGAGCTGGCGCGGCCCGTGCGCGCCGCCCAGTTCTACTACCTCGACGCCTTCCTGCTGCTGGCCTCGGGCCCTGAGCTGCTGCTGCTCGAGCACCACGCGGACACTCGCAGAGACGGGACGAGAAGGTCAGTGGCCGGCCCTCCTGGGCCCTTCCCTCTGTCGTGGAGGAAGCTGTGCTTCGTCCGTGCGTCACCAGTACGAACGTGGCCGCGTGGCACCGGGGGCTGCAGAGAGCTTGGCCGGCGTGCGCTCCCAGCAGGGGGCCGTACCTGTGTCCCAGGTCATGCTCCCCGGGCGGTGCTGGGCACAGTGTCCCCAGGCGTGCTACTCTCCGACCTTTACCCCCAAGCACTGGCCTCGGCTGAAAGTGGCCACTAATTCCCAAAGCCCTCGTGCTCCAAGTACAGGACCTTTACCTGTGTGGCCACAGGCCACGAGCACCCGTCACCAGGTTGCTGTTCCCCCAGGTGGCAGTGGGCCTGGCAGCCTGGATCTGCACCTGCCACTCCCTGTGCCATTTTACCGAGGGGCCCACCGCCAGCAACTCTGCACTCCGGACCCCCGGCCGACCTACCGAGGCTGCACTCCTGGCCCCCAGCCCTGGGCACTCTTGCTGTCGGGTTCAAATGTGTGCAGCTGCTGCCGACTGACAGCGTGACTTAAACCTCTGTCCCCTCCCCACCCCTGGCCCTCAGAGCTGTTTTATCTTGACTGCTGTGGCCCCTTGCGGGTCCCGCCCGCTGCCTGGTGTTTTGGCCGCGTGTCCTCACGCACCCTGTCCCCTCTTGCATGGCCCGCTCTCTCTCGGATGTGCCTTCCTGCGCCTCTGTGGTCCACCGGGCGTGGCTGCCTCCCTTCACCAACTGCTCTCTGTGTCGGTGGCCGTCCTGCTGTCCCTGGGCTCTGTCCCCACACTTGGGACATCACCCACTTTGCCCCCGGTGTCCCTGTGGGGCCGGTGCTCTCCAAGCTGCCCCTTCTGGTCCCCTGTATGCGGGAGTCCTGTCCTCCACATGCATCACCCCAGGAGCACCTGCTGGTGGGCCCAGACCCCCTGCAGCTCCGACAGGCGCGGTCAGCGCCCTGGCTCACCCTCCTGGAGCCCCCGGTGGCTCAGCCCCTCACCTGCCTGTGCCCGGACCGCCGGCCCCGAGCTTCCCCGCTCCCCTGCCCCTCCCTCCGGGCACTGCTGACCGGTGCCTGCACTCTGCACGGCCACCGTCGGGCTCAGACGGCTCGCTCGTCAAGCCTTTAGGACATGTTGGGAGAGCGTGTCCGAACGGGGACACGATCCTTCGTTAGCGACAGGACGTCTCACTGTGTAGACAGAGTCACTTCAGAATTAGGAGAGAGGCCTTCTCCACGGACAGCAGCGGCCACTGCTGGCTGCACAGGACACAGGTTTTCTGTGGTGTTTTGCACAGTGAGGTTGAGGCATGTTCACGCAGAGCTGTGAGCCGTGATGGCCTGGCGACGTGAGAGCTTGTTTTGGCGTGGTCGCTTTACGGGCAGGTGCCCCATGGCCGTGGGGGCGAGCGAGCCTGCAGGTGACCGGCACCTTCTTTCCAGGCACCGACGAAGCAGCGGCTGCAGCCCCGTCTGCAGGCTCCCCATGGCGGGCGCCGCGGAGGTCACCTGCCTGTCCGCCGTCAACGAGTTCTACTCCCGTATCCTTTCTCCCCGCGCCCGGGGCGGGCGGGGGCGCGCTGACTCTGAGTAATCGAGTCGGGGTAACGTCACGGGTGCGTCCTGACAGGGAAAAGCACCACACGGGGGAAAACCGGCGCACCAGAGCGTCTCCCCTGCCGTTCCTCCCGGTGTCACAGGCGACGCCACGCCCCCACGCCCACCGCGGGAGCCTGGGAGCAGCTGCCCCCAGCGGGGTGTCAGGGCGAGCCCGAACCTGGGATGCTCTGAGGTTTTGTGGCCAGCAGCACCCCTTTTAGTGGAGAAGCTTTGATTTAAACTTACTTAAAAGCAAAAATCACAACCTCTAGCATTTATCTTATAACATTCTAATTTATCAAAGCTCTGATTTAGATCCTTTTGAAGCGTTCTGTCGCTGAAATGCGTGAGGACTGGCGTAAGGTGTCAGGAGGTTCCAGTGTGCTCTGCCCTGTTCTCCTAGATGCTGTTGTCCGAGGGGATACACCCATCACGCACGTCCCACTGGGTGGTGTTCTCTCTGTTCCGGAGCCTCTGCTGGCAACAGCACACCACCGCCGCCGGGCAGAACGCGCCCATCTGCCCCTGCAGCCGGGGGGCGGCCCTGCCTGCTCTGCGGGCGGCGGTGGTGGCTCAGCGTCACGCCCGGCCCTCGGTCTGCACAGTTTGGGGTTTCCGTGCACTTCTTCTGCCGTGTATACTGTTCAGCATTCTCGGCTACACACGGGCAGTCGGGCACTTCTGGGGGTGACGTGACCCTAAGTTCGTACACTGTCCTCGCACACTGGTTCCCTGCAGTCCGTCACACTCCCTGGTGACGCGTCCCCTGCTCACTTGCGCAGCCTGGGCCCCGCCAGTAGGCCCCACGGGCTCTGCGACGTTCATCTTGGCGGCGCCGTCTCCTGAGCCCACCGCCTGCGCGTCCGCCTGCCGTGCTGCCCACTGCCCCCCTTGGCCCTCGCTCAGCTGTTCGGGGAGTTCGTGGACTTCCATCTCGAGAGCTGCTCTACCCCAGGGTCTCCCCCTTGTCCTCAGCAGCCCCCCAAGCTCCATCGGGACCCGGAGACGAGGGCCCGGCGTGGGGCGTGGGGCAGGGTGGTATTCCGCACCTGCCCCCACGCCCCCCGGCGCAGCGCCCCCTCGCCGAGTAAACAGGGCTGGAGAGCATCCCTAACGCGCCCCCGCAGACCTCGTGCTGGCCGCCGGCCGGAACCGGGCCCTGGAAGTCTTCGACCTCAACGCCGGCCGCAGCGCGGCCGTGGTCGCGGGAGCCCACACACGGCCTGTGCACCAGATCTGCCAGAACAAGGTGAGCGCTGCACGCCCGCCAGACCTCATGCTCTCGTGTGCAGCTGGGGCAGCCCCGCCGTGCTGCTGGGAGGTGGCCGCCGCGCTGCAGGCGAACTCTCGTGGGTCCTGGCGTTGTTCCAAGGCTCGGCGTTTGCCACGGGCAGATTTTCACATCACGCTGGATGTTGAGTTTTGTGTGTTGGCCTCGGATTATTTTAAGGGTGCGTTTTTGACCTCACTAGTAACACGACCTCGCTTGAACCTCACCAGGGGTGTGGGTGTCCCTGCACCGAGGGCCTGAGGATCGGGCACCCTGCGCCCACAGCTTCTGGGTCCCAGGGGTGGCTGCTCCATGCGGACAGAGACGTGGTCTCAAAGCGCCCCCCACGGAGAGCCCGGTCCCGGGAGTGGAGGAGAGCGGGTGGGCGGATCTGCGTCTCCCGTGCGGTGCTTTGTTGCTCAGAGCAGCAGTCGGAGAGCTCGGCGCAGAGCCGCGCTCGGAGCACAGCTGCAGCTTTGACCTTTCCCGTGTTCGGGTTCGGGTTCGGGTTCGAAAGAGCCTTCCAGGGTTAGGGGCTGACCTCCCGGTGCCGTCTGAGGTCGCATCACTGTGCAAGGGCGCCGTTTGTAAGGTGGAGTCTTGCTGCGCTGGTGCGGAGACTCTTATCCACAGTTCGAGTGCAGCGTTCCTGGTCCTGGTCCGTACACTCCAGCTCTCACTCGGTAAACGGCGTGAGCGGGAAAGAACGTGCCGGTCCTGGGCCGCGGAGTTGGTGCCCCCCTTCTACCTGCA
>PVKM010004611.1:0-51410 GCA_004027735.1 Carollia perspicillata
CCTCTCCTCCCACTCCCCTGTTGCTAACCTTCCAGGTGATCTCTATTTCTGTGCTTTGCTCCTGTTTTAGGTGACCACTTAGTCTGCTTTTGTTTTAGGTGTGGATGTTAATAACTGTGAGTTTGCTGTCTTTTCACTGTTCACATTTTTTATCTTCTTTTTCTTAGACAAGTCCCTTTAACATTTCGTATAGTAAGGGCTTGGTGCTGCAAAGGGCTGAAGAGTGCACCAGTGCTTCAAGTCTACCTTATCTCTTTCCTTCGAGAGAAATGTCTAACCACTGGATGTTGGTTTAAAGGATCAGGAGACAATAGCTAGAACTGCTTAGTCAGATCACAATATAAATCGGAAACTAGTTGTACAGGGTCCGGCAGGAGTAGGGCTCGCTTAAGTGTGGTTGGTAGGGTACGTGAATGTCTCACATGAGATGGACAGCAAAATGCCATATGGCGTGCTTGAGTGTTGTTGCTATGTGACAGAATTACATGCGAATAATTCTGCAATTAAAAGGGGACATTATTTGTGCAAGACCCTGACTTCATGCCATGCTTTGGTTCTGTTTCCTCTGCCTATCCAACATCCCTCTCCTGAAAACCAACCTGCAGTTGCTAAATGTCTCTAGTGGAATTCTAACCTCACAGTAGTGATTTTGAAATATGCAGATAATTGTGCAGTAAAAGTATAAAAAATTTAATTTTTTTTTGCCAGCATTAAGGTTTAATGGACATAAAGTTAACTGCAGTTAAAATATACAATTTGGTAAGTCTTCACAACTGTATGAATCTGTGAAAGCATCAGCACTGCTTGGACTACCATGGCAGAAAGTTGTAGCTGGGGTGGCTTAAATGACAAACATTTCTGGAGCCTGGGTGGTCCAAGATCAAGATGCCAGCAGAGTCAGTTCCAGCTGAAGCCTCTCCTCTGGTTTGCAGACAGCCGCCACCTCGCTGGGTGCTCACATGATCGATTTGGGCATGCACAGAGTGAGAAAGGCTAATGTCCGTCTTTCTCCTCGTATAAAGGTCCAAATCCCATCATGAGGGCACCAGGGTCCTGACCTAATCTAAACCCAATCACCTCCCAAAGGTGATTACCTAAAATACCATCTTACTGGTGGAATAGGGAATTCATTCTAGTATGAATTTTGGAGAGAGAAAACCCAAACATTCAACTCATAACAATACTGAATATTTTCATCTCTCCCAAAATGTCCTTGCGCCCTTTTGTGATTCCTCTATCCTTACCCCTACCTACATCTACTACTTCAGTCCCCAGACCATCGCTGACTCATCTGGCTTTTGTGCACTATAGATTAGTTTCTATTTTCTCACATTATATAAGTGAAATCACACAGTACGTATTCGCTTTTGGGGGGTCTGATTTCCTTCACTCAGCATAGGTATTCTTCAATATTGTTGTGCATATTAATAATTCTTGTGGGGGATGTTGAGTAGTAAGTAGTCCATTGTATAGTTATACCTAAATTTTTTTCTACATGCATTGTTGATGAACACTGGAGTTTTTTTCCAGTTTGGGGCTCTTTAAATAAAGCTACCACTTTGAATATTTGTATATGGATATTTGCATCAACATATGTGCTTGTTTAAATATGTAGGAGTAAGACAGCAGAATCTTATGGTAGGTATGGGCTTTACTTTTTGAAAGACTGTCGATGTTTTCCATAGTAGTTGTACTATTTCATATTCCTACTATCAGTCCAGGAGAGTTCTAGCTCCTCTACATCTTTGACAACAATTGGTACAGTCAGTTTTTTTTTTTTTTTTATGTTACCGAACTTTTTTCCCAGTTTTGTTGAGGTAGTATTGATCTATAACATACATAAATTTAAGAAACACAATGCAATGATTTATGTACATGTATATTGTAAAATGATTACCACAGCAAAGTTAGTTAACACCTACATCCTCTCTCATAATTACCATTTTTATGTGTAGTGATGTCATTTTAAAACTACTCATTTAACCACATTCAACCATATAACACAGAATTGTTAACTATAGTCACCATGCTGTACATTAGATCCCCAGAACTTATCCATCTTATAGCTGGGGGGTTATACCCTTAGACCAATATCTCCCCATTATTCCCACCTCTTAGCACCTGACAACCACTATCCGACTCTCTATTTCTTTAACTCAGCTTCTTTAGGCTCCACGTGTGTGACAATATACAGCATTTGTCTTTCTCTGCCTGACATAAATGCTCCAGACAGTGGCATCATTTTGGATTTCTCTCTGTCCCCCGCTACAGTGATCCCTACCAATGTGCAGGGTCTTTTCTCTTCTTTCCTCCCCAATCTCAGGGCCTAGGATGCTGTGAGACCCATTTCCCATATGTCTCAGAAAGCAAACCTGCATGATTTAGGCCTTGATAACTGTTCCTGGCCTTATCATTCTTTCCCTCATATTAGCAGCATCAGGATACATCAGCAACTCCGGTACCTAGGTGACCAGACAATCGAGGAAATGAGTGGCAGTCTCCATTGACAGCAGATACCCACAAATGTTTTGTGAATACTTTTCTTTGCTCATCAACCCTAAATTCTATTCGATTGAGGGGAAAGGGCCATTCTTCTTCTTCCCTCTCTTTGTAAACACTCTTAACTGATTCTTTCAGTCCCCTACTTATTGCTTCATTGCCATAAATCATCAAACAAGTTCAATTCTGTTCACACCAGGAACAGACTGGAAGTCTCAGATAAGAACCAGGCATTCTTTTTAAACTCAGACTTGAAGAATTTAATAGCTTTGTTCTCTACAGGGTATCACTTCTACTATAATCTCTGCACCCCTCAGTGTTCCATGAGGACAGAAAAGATTTCAATCAGTCTCTCTCATTATGTTATTAGACTATGAGTGTAAGATACCTTTTAGATATATCTTGTGTACCCCCAAGTGACTATTTGGCTCGATTAATCTGATAATGACATGCATGAAGCCTGGTCCTTGAATCCAACCTTCTCATTCCAGTGCCTGTTATGTTACCAAGATTTCCCAAAAGTTATTGGTTACAAAGAAAGCCAGGTCAGCTAGCCTGAATAAGCAAATGCAAACCTGCTATCACTACTACAGAGAACAATCTGAACATAACACAAGGACTTGGCTGGTGGCTGATGAGGACTAAGTGGCTGTGTTTCCCCTATGATGGAAAAAAGCTACCTTTTTTATATCTCTCCATCAACACGCAATTCAGAAGCAGGTGCTTTTATTTGTCTTTTCTCAGTCATATTATCACATGCTTGCAAACACTTGTTAGAATAAAAAGGTCCTAAGAGTAATTAGAAGAGGCATTTGAAATATATACTTTGCAACTGCAACTAGTCAGTTTCTGGAACCCACAGATGCCCAGTAAATATTGTTGATCATCTGACTAAGAGTTTAAAGTATCTCTGGAGGCTCCTTAGGAAAACAAAACCAGGCCCATGAATCTTCACTTTTATACTGACTAGAGTGCTTAGTACAAAGGTTGGCACAAAACAGGCCCTTGAGAAATGTTGGTTGCGTTAAATGGAATTGAATAAATTGTTTATACATCAATGTCCGACCCTATGCCAAAATCCTAGTGGGGTCAATTAGTGGACAAAAAAAGTATGGATATGGATCTCCAAGTAATGGCTAGAGGAAGAAACAGTGACTTATGTTAAATGAAGGGCAAAGTGATGAGTAAGGGTAATTATGGACTTTGGAGGCCCTTAATGACTCACGTGTAACACTGGCTATTTAAGTAGAAAATAAGCTACTGCTTGGAAATGAGTAGGAAATTTCCCTTTTCTGAGGAAATTCGGTACTTTTAAAACCACCACTATAGTGTGTGCGTGTGTGTGTGTGTGTGTGTGTGTGTAAATGTACAGCACTGGGTGATGATGAATGTCAGAATAACTGAGATTCTAACTGAACACATTCTCTCGTTTAGACATATAGCAATGTTTTGACAAGTCAAGCCTGCCTATCTACACATCAAAAGTGTAAATGCCAAAGTATAAAGTTTTAGAGTTAACAAGGCATGACTTTCTAGATGACTGCTGGTATCAAGACATATGTCGTGAAACACATACATATGTGTATGCATGCATACCCAAATATGTACCAACAACAGCAGAAAAGAAAGAAATTAGCTAGAGAGAACTACCTCACCACTTGTACTTATCTGAAGCAGTGGCCTCTGTTCTATTGCAGATGAAATCATTTGGTTATGGTGACAGAAAACTTCCCATTGGTCTTTCACACTATACTTCACCCAGAGCTTCCTGTCAACACTCCCATGTCTTGGAATGAGTCAGGAAATATCTTTAGTGCAAACAGACAACATTCCAGTCTGAAGCCATGAACATCTGCTCAATGCAAACCCATCCATGTTTATTCCCATGACACCCATCAAAGGATGACAGCTTAATACAGCTCTGTGTATGAGCTAAGCACATTTTTATCCCTGGGATGACTTTCCTGATACTTCCCAGGCCCTTGATGCCCTGTCTGGCCACTGGGTTCTGCCTTACCACCATTTCAGGTGCATTCTGGGAGCTACTAAAAGAGGATTCTTTATATACCTGCTAGGTCAGATAACTTTAAGAAATTTGGTGGTAGAGCCAACTGAGGTAATTAAAAACTGTATCAAAAAGTAGGGCAAGGAATTGAGGAAAGGGGAGTATATAATAAAATAAGTAAAGCTATTTCACAGGTGAATGTTGACTCTCCAATTATTTTAGATGGGTAAGTTACTGTAAACCAGTATTAAGAGTCATAACACAGAGAAAGCTTTTAAGCTTAATGAAATTCAGTTCCATGCCTCTGCAACTTGTCTTTCTTATGTGACCAGTGTACTCTCTGGTAAACCATTTGTATGTAAAAAGATACAGAAAGGCAACAACATTATAGAGCAAAGCCAGAAAAGCCTCAGCCTTGGACCTGAAAGTGAACTTCTTGAAGGAGTCTGGCCAAGATGGCTCTTTCTTTTCAATTCAGTGGATTTCCCCCAAGATGAAAGGAGGCTATCCCTTGGACAAAAATGAAATCAAACACATGTGAAAGTGAGAACTTAAACTTCATTTCCTTCCATTACTGTGACTTTTAGCCCCCAAATAAATCCCAGATATCATTGGCTAAGGAAGTCAAGACAAAAACGGAACCATGACAATTTCAAACTATCCAAATGAAGTTCTGTGTTCAAAATCTTTACTCATAGAGATGTCCTTCATGTCATCCATCAGCTGAGCATTTACTCAGGGTGAAATTACACCTGAAGCTTCACCTTCTCAATTAAATCTCAGCGCATCCCTTCCCCAGGTGGCAAGTATAATTTATTTTTTATTATAGCCTCTGGGTCCAGCTGTGTAGTGAAAGTTCAAACATGTGTTCTATATTTTCAGATATATGTAATACATTAAAAGGGGAATGTGAAGATCTTAAGTTTACACAATTAACTCTAAGTGTTTAAAATATTTTAATTACTATTTTAGTTAAGCTATGCAGTTAATGCCTTCAATCCAGAGTGCATGTACAATGATCTTTTATATCTAAAATTCAATACCAAATGAATGCCTATTGAAGATGGGGAACAAAAAGCAAAAACTTCACCAAAAAAATCACCCTGGCTGCTGTGGCTAAGTGGATTGAGTGCTGGTCAATGAACCAAAGGGTCACAGGTTTGATTCCCAGTCAGGGCACATGCCTGGGTTGCGGGCCAGGTCTCCAGCAGGGGGCACATGAGAGGCAACCACACATTGATGTTTCTCTCCCTCTTTCACCATCTCTTCTCCTCTCTCTAAAAATAAATAAATAAAATCTTTTTAAAAACTTCTCAAAATATGCAGTAATAAGAATTTGTCTACCATCTAATGCCTCTATGTCTAGTCTAATTATTAAAGCAAAGAGCCAAAGAGAAGCAAAACTTTATCTTCTTAAGACTTAAATAAGTTCCTATCTATAAAGTGAGAGTGCCTTTGGAAGCTGTGCTTTTGGAAGCTGTGCTTTCTGCCACAAGCCAGAAGAGTCTGATTTTTTCTTAGAATTTGTAGAAACAGAGCCCTGACAAGCCCAGGTTTGGGAGTAGGGAGGAAGGTAGGGTAGCCTGACAGTGGTGTCTATTACATACAACCGATACTTTGGGCTCATTCAACATACCTGGCATGTACACTTTTTACATTATAAAGTGTAATTTATATTGTACTATGACACTTTACCTCACCCAAATGATTTCCTCTACCAGCTTCTACCTGTCCTAAAATATCCGTCCAAATGGAGCTGTTCTCTTGTCTCTGGTTACTAACATGGCTGTCCAACAGATTCACCTGGAGAGCTTGTTAACAAAACAGATTCCCGAAATGATAATGGGAAAATATGATTAAAATGAATTATTAAAAAATAAAAATAAAATGGGGAAAAAAAGAAAGAACAGATTCACAGACCCTATCCTATACCTACTGAATCAGAATCCTGAGCCTGGGAAAAGCAAATCAATATTTTCAACAATTTTCCCAGATGTATGTGATATAGTCAGTCCAGCTGGTGCCAGTGTTTGGACACCATTGGCTTAGAAAACATACAGGAAATGTAGAGAAAAAGAAGAAATCAGGGCAGAGAGGGCTCCTAACCTCCTCATATGAACAGAGATGAGTTTATCAGATGAGCTAGTTGTCACCATGAAAAGCTCCCAGAAGGTTTCTATCCCAGGAATCACAAACTCACATGCCTTCAGACAAACAGATAACATAAATAAGTGAGGCCAACTGAGTGGAACATTCATGGCTTCCTCAGTCTGTTTTTCATTTCTCACTTTTGATAGGAACATAGGAACAAAAAATAGCCCAGATTCCCCTTAACTCTTTTGTAAAAAAAAGCAACTGCGCAAGCTTGAGGACAAAGAGCCATAGCTGTGGTGTCCAAAGTCATTAGGGAAGAGTGGGGACTTTGGCATCTGAAGAGTTTCTGCCACATCTAAAGTAGACAGCTTTCACCCAACTTCTGTTGATTTTTTTTGGAGGCAAAACTTGTATAAAAGGAGCCAAGATTAACAAGAGCAAATGGAAGGTTAAAGAAAGGCTAGACAGGAGTGGGGAAGCATTAGCTTTGAGGTAGGTGTAGCCTAGTACAGAAGAGAGGCTTATCCTAATGTTCTCCCCATAAGTAAGAAGGGATACATATTCTATTGTTTCATTTATTGAAATATTGATGAAATAAACTGGGATTTGGACTCAGGCAAATCTGAGATGGAATCCCAGCAATCAAATTACTTAACCCTGTCTGAGCCTCAACATTCCCCCTTTTTAAATGGGAAGGAATACCTAACTTGTGTGGTTGCTTTCAGGGCCCTTTGTGAAAACGCACATGGAGACAGAAAGCACATGGCCTGACACAGTACAGACACTTGATAAATAACAATTCCCTTACTGAACTCCCCACGGTTGGGTCACAGCACACTCCCGTATTACCCTCCTTACATCCGGGGCTCTATGAAGAATTTAGGCAAGCGGTTGCTTTACCTCAACCATCGATACCATTTCAAAGCTGAGCTAAGCAGGAAGTGCTTCCTTAGATGTTTGCAACCTCTCTGAGATTTCTCCCTAGGCATGTACCTGAGATTTGAATAGCAGTCAGGCATTAGAAAATGTTCTGTGGGTATTTTTGTTTGTTTTATTTAAAATTTGGTGATATAATTTTGCAACAATAAGAATCTATGATCTCATGTTTCCCTTGACATGAGCTGGAATTTATCTGGTCTGTCTCACTTGGCCATCTCGCTCATGCACAGACATTTAGAAGATACATGACATCATTAATTATTACCAGGTCTCCAGGATTTATTTTGCCTTTGTATTTTTTCTTGGGGTACTTCAGAGTTTTTCATAACTTTGTTCTTCATCCTCTAACAAGTGGAAGTAGTAAAACGGAAAGTATTTTCTCATATAGAGAATGTAATTTCCCAGTTTGCCAATCTGGGAAAAACCAAGAGTACTAATAGCAACGCCTGTTTGATTAATTCATTCGGCAGCACCAGCTGAGGAACTAGCATGGGCCAGACACAGTGCTTGACGCATTCATACCCATGGGAAAGTGGTTACGAAAGGCCCTTCACAAAAGAACACTACAAGACGGCCTCTATTCAGGAATCAGGCATACATCCAGTGGCTGCATGACATGTAGCCTGACAAATCCCATGAAGAGAACCATGATCACATCTTGATAACCAGTTATGCTACTAGTGTTTGCTCCAAATAATGTAAACTTTTTAGATTGAGGACCTAAAAGAAACGTGGCATTAGATACAGATGCATCAGTTAATATTATATTCCGTCATTCTCATCTTCACTAGGTTGATCATCATCTTCCCTAGTATCAGTGTCTCTAGAATTCTATTGGCACACATCCAATGTGTGTGCCAATAAATGAAGGCTTTTGTGCATATTGCTGTAGTTATTATTCATTTATCATTTCTTTCTTTCTACTGTTCTCTCTTTAGTACCTTCAAGGTCTCAGTTCAGATACTGTATCTTTCACTGAACTTTTTAGTCTGTCCCATGCATGTGTGGGTCATGGGCCAGAGATGTGGGTAGACAGAGTTTAGGGATATCTGCATGACTCTTTCCCTTATGTGATTCTCCCTACTCTCTATGGCATTCAACTTCTCTGCTTCATTTTCCTTGTTTTCCAAGACAGATGGCAGGTTTTCCCACTTGTACTCCACTAGTCCTGTGTACTGCAAGTATTGCATTTAGTCTGGGTTCAACAGCAACTGAAATGAGAACTGCCTTGTATAGTGCTCCTCCTCCTTTCCTCTGGGCGAGCATACACGCCCGTCTGTCTGCTTCTGTTCATCCTCCAGTACCTGTTCATGTGGGTGCTTTCTCTGTCAGGACCAAGCTGTATAGTCGTTTTCTGCACAGGACAGTTGTCTCATAGGGTTTTTGTGTATCAGACTTCAAAGAGAAGGAAGCCAGTCAAATATCTGAAAGCAAAAATGTTTTCACATAAAGAGAGTTTAGAGATCATCTAGATATCTAGATGAACAAAGTTAGACCCAGGGATTAAGTGATACAACCACAGTCACATACTGACTTAGGGACAAAACTCACTAAGCAAATATTTATCCTGTCCCTAGTCTGAGTGCCAAAAATAGCCCTATGACCTGTTTGGTAAATGGAGCGAGCCAGTGGAGCATGGGTCTGGAAGACCAGCCTCATGAGGAACTAGAGAACCTCCTTGAAAAGTACCTCCCCTAAGGAGAAGAGGGAGTGAGGACAGGTAGGCCTGGACCAGTGTGGCAGTGTAATCACTTCCCCAAATTAATTATCCCTCCAGACTCCCAAAGCTTACATCTGAGTCCCATGAGAATTTTGGCTGTTAGTACAACCAGAAAGCCTATGGAACAAAAGCCACATTGCTTTGGTACTCTTCTTGGACAAGGTAAAAAAATGGGATTAAGATCTTTTCTCCATCTGAGCAACAAGTCAAACTGTGGCTCTGGCACCTCCAGATCTCCACTTCATCAACAGTGGCAAACGCAGTGCCCAGAGACAGAGGGCAACGCCTGTCCATGCAGTGGGAGAAGCTGGAGGAAGCAGCTGTGTGTGGCAGGAACAAAGTCTCTTTGAAGGGACAGCGTTGCCTGGACGACATGGCAGCATCTAGCAGAGGGGTCTGGAACAGAGAAAGAGGCACTAACACCGATGAAATTTGTTTGTGAGAACATTGGAGAGGCCCCTTGGGAGGAAGGGCTGGCTTTTCTGGGACCTAGAAGTCATGCCTTAATTGGTGACACAAGATGCATGAAACACACAGGGTTAGTATCAGTATATCTGATTTCAAATTCTGGGCTGATATGGCCTATAAGCACAAGTTACAAATATATATTAGCCAATTAATTGAACGCAATTGCTAATTGCTAGAATTGAGAGGAAGAAGTAAATAAGATGCAGGTGGAATATTATATATAAAAGGCAAGAGAGTAAGAAAAGAAAACAGAAACAGAAGCAGAGCCTTTCTGTGACATTATTTGCCCATACAACCCTAACAAGACTGTCAGTTCATATCAAAACTGACCAACATTAATTTCAATAAGTAAATATCTTGCTACTCAGGTGTCTTTATTAGTGTAAATATAAAGTTCACTTGAGAGAGAGAGAACAAGAAAGTAACAACGGGGCTGCTCTGCATCGAAGAAAGGCTAGAGAAAACATTCTTATTTCAAAGTGCAGGTGCCAATGTCTTCTTTGTAATGATTAGAACACTATTCAGATAGGCCAGCGAAGGAACCCCATACTGAGCAGGGGCACCACCATGGATATGAAGATGAGGATGCAGTAGAAGTTCTTTATGGAGGAAGGTCTTAAGTACCAGACCATTGCGTTCAGATGCCATTCGATAGGCAATAAGGCAATTTCTGCTGCTTCTCAAGCAGGGCCACAACGTGATAAATATGCTTCTGGAGAGAGCCGTCACTAGAGCAGAGGGCAGTGTGGAGAAAAGAAAGATGATCCTGGAAGCTTTCTCAGTGACTCATGTAGGGGAGGATGGGTCCAGGCCTGGGATGGTGGCAGTGGGAGAGAAGAGGAAAATCCTAACTGCTTCTGAAGGATAAGCCTGCCCATCATTCATCTTTGTATCCCAGGACCCAGCATGGTGCAGGTGCTGAAGGCAAGTGGCAGCCAGGATGATTTCTAGAACACATCTGTGCTTTCTCCTAACCATTTCCCCCTTTTCTCATGCTGAAGATGCTTTACTTTTCATATGGTGCTTATTTGTGAGCACAGAGGCCAGAAAATAATTAAGGGGTATGTAGGCTCTGCCATGTGCTTGTCTAAGGCTCTTAAAAAACAACACATTTCAAAGATCCCTACATCCTTTGTTTCTGCCATACTTTTAGCTTCCATCTCTTTGGTGCTTCTACCATAGTTTTGTAATTTGTGCATTTGGCTCTGCCTTCTTGTAGGAATTTTCAAAGCAAGACAGTTCTATCAACACCCCTGCCTCCTGTTAAATAGACATCTAAGATGTTATTTTCTGGCAGCTTATCTGATGCTGCTGAGATCAGAGGCACTGTGATTTTCAGCAATAGGAGGTTTGATTCCAATACAACATACAGTAGGGATCCAGCTTTAGCAGAGTCTCTCCACTGGCACAGTGCCAGCTAAGCCAGCCTCATCTGACTCCCTCTGAGCACAGCACCTACACCCGTTACCATCAGGAAGATTCACACACACATATGGAAGATCAGGCTTGGAGAGTAAAATGATCACTTGGAATCTATGGATGGAGTACATATAAAAATGAACATGAACTCCAAGTTATTCAGTTTTGCTATCAATGGTTAATTCTTTTGAAATACTCACCTATCAGCAGCCTAGGATCTACCTTTAATAAGATGGGGTTATGGCTGCATGGTTAACCTGAGTATTGGCCCTGGTCTGTCACTACATGGACTGTCTTCACCACTGTCATCATTGCAATCGTTACTTTGCTGCATGTCCAGGGTCAACTCACTTGTGTCAAGGACTGGTATTTGCCTACAGCAGTATAAATGCCAGGTAGGTCAGTAAAGGAGCCATCTCTGAAGCAGGTGGACCACTATAAGTATAAAGGAAAGATGAGGTTGGATATGCAGGAGGTCCTTTATGGAAATATACCTTAAATATTGAGCCATAAATACAGAGAAGCAGGCTGGCTGTCTAATGATTTACTAAATGTATTATATTAAAGATAATATAACATAGTAATATGGTACTAGACATGACCACCATTTCACTTCTGCTCACATTTACTGATTTACTCACATTCCAAAACAAGGAGCCCTGTATATCATGTGTCCTCAAATCACATCACAGTTAATGGACCTGACCAATAATTTCCTCTCTTCTGGGAATTGGGAATGGGGACACAGAGACCAAGACAGGGAGACATGAGTTGAAAGGTCATGTATCCAAAGGGCCACTTTGAATTGGCTCTGAATGGGGCCACTGGAAAGCATGAGAAAAAGAGAAGATTCAGGCTACAGAGAGAGCACAAGGCAGATATGGAGAGAGGAATAGGGTTAGGAAACCAAAATGAGTAGCAGAAGTTCTGAGAGGCTTTGCAGTTCCCCCAAGAACTAACAGTACTTTCTACAAATGTGTTCCATTGGAAATGGCGTAATTTCCTCTCCACTTGAGCTTCTTCATGTGGGATTCTGTCCCTTATAAATAATAATTCCGTAACTAAACTGACAGTCCAGAATGTTAATCATGGGCTATTTGAAAGAAGAGAATGCCATGAGAAGTTAGTCCTCCTGGTGGTATTACAAACTCTCAAAACAAAAGAACCATATTTAATGTTATTATATTCCTTCAAATTCTTAACACAGTGCCTGATGCAGAGTAGGTGCTTGGTAAATATTTGTGAATGAAATCAGTTGTTTCCAGGCCATGAATGTGAGTGTGGGTATGAGTGAGAAGCAATCCATTTAAGTGGCTCATTTCCAGACTGAAGAAGCTGAAGGAGGTTTTGAAGTCTGGTGAAACATATCTAGCCCCACACGGTAAGGGCAGCGTCCATAGCTTCTTTGTGAATTGATCTAGCCTCTCCTATGTGGTTGAGCACAGGCAGCACTTAGGGAATAAGTATAGTTTGTGATTGTCTTTCAAATGCACACAGAAGCCCTGATGGATCTCATTTTGGAATGGAATATGAAGTCTGTCCAGAAAGTATCTATCCATGTACTATGAAAAAGAGACATTTATTGAAGAATACTGTGCATAGGACAATGATGCCTCAGTCCCCTTCAAAGCATGCATGTTGGGATCTCACACAGTTCTCTCAAATGCAGCATGATGTTCCTTCTGCTCTGGTAGCAGAAGCTGTGGAATGAATTTTGTTATGACATATTTCTTGCCAAGATCCTGTGTCAAAATCTCAGACACAGCAGTTTTTGGAATCCCCAGATCAGCTTCTAGTTCTCACACTGTCAGTCACCAATCTTCGTTCATTGCAGCCCCTACACATTCAACATTCTCAGGTGTTCTGCTTGTTGCAGGCCTTTCAGAACATGGATCACTTTCAACCAATTCTTGACCATCTTTGGAAGCATTTGTGCCACACTTTTATTTGTGCTGCACTCATTGCATCATAATCAAAAGCCTTCTGAATCATCCAGATGGTTTCCACAGAGGAATGTTCAAGCTTAATGCAAAATGTGATGCAGATTCATTGCTCTACTTGCTCAGTCATTGTGAATGCAACAGCCACACAGTACATACATTCACTCAATGGCATCCACTGCCCCCACTGACTAGTACAGTGAAGTCATCATGATTCATGCATGTGTATTCTGGTCCACTCTTCTCAGCTGCCAGGTTAAATCAGTGTCCCTTAAATTGTTCTTGTTATATTAACTATGGCTGGACTTTTTCCAGACAGACCTTGTCGTATTTCCTGAAACAAACCTGGAATAGACCAGTGCTCACCACCTCTCTTGCTCTACATGCATCTGAGCCACCAGCACACTTTTACTCCTAGAAACCCATATGGCTTTTTTTCCCATTCATTTGAAGTCCTGTAAAATATCGTGTTCTCTAGAAACCTTTCTCTACCCATACAAAAATACTATCCCATTACTTTACCTCCTTTCACTCTGCTTTATTTTTCTACGTTGTCCTTATCACTCCCTGGTATTACATATGTTAATTAGCTAATTTGTTGTTTCCACAGTTTCATAAGAGCAGGGATCTCTTTGTTCTGTTTACTACTGTGTTCCCAGAACCTAGAAAAATGACTGGCACACTATAGGTGTCCAGTAAACATTTGGTGAATGAATGAATGAGTGAATGAGTGAATGAATGAATGAATGAATCTCCCTTAAGGAACCAAAGGGTCCTTAAGGAGAAAGTACACATGTAGTTCATCTCATTCTACTGTATTGTAAAACTTTGTATATAGTAAGTGTTCAATACATGTTTATTACATGAATTTTAGGTATTATAATAAGCTGCATGTGTCATATTCTTCTTGGACCTGCAAATTCAACCAGCAGAGACCTTGCCATAGTCACACTTAAGAGTGCTGGTAACTCCACAAGGTTGTCAAGATTCTGGGTGAGCAGTGAAGCTTAAGAATTGGCACAGACTTCCACATGTGGGGTTCCTGGAGCCTTAACAGAGGAGTATTAAATAACCACAACTAAGGAAGACTCAAAAAACATGTTTATCTTTGTCATCACCAGATCCACGTTTATTCCTTTCCTTTCTAGAGCAGTACATATGTGGTACTCTCCTGCCAAACACAGTCACTTCAGGATTGCTTAACAGCAGGGATATATCCTAAGAAATGTGTAATTAGGCAATTTTGTCAATGTGCCAACATCACAGGGTATACTTACACAAACCTGATTGTATAGCCTACTACACACTTAGGCTATATGATATAGCTTATTGCTCCTAAGACTACAAACCTGTACAGCATGTTACTGTACAAAACAACATGAGGTTAAATTAAGCACAAGAGAAAAAGTTACCATCAAGAAATGTGGGAAACACAATAAAACCTATAGTATAGTAAATATTTAAACTAGTTGTGTAATCATTCATTATCCTTATTAAGTATTTTGTACTATACATAATTATTTGTGCTATGCTTGTATAGGACTGATGATGCAACAGGTCTGTTTACACCAAGCCTCACCACAAATGCAAGTACTAAATTGCACTAGGACATCAGGATGGCTACATCCTGTAATAAGAATAAGCCAATGAGAATTTTTCAGATTCTTTATAATTTTATAATGCTGACACAATTACAGTCAGTTGTGCAGTTCACAAGGCTTATTTAAAACACTTATACACTCAAAACCAAATGCTTAACATTTGCCATTGTAAATATCTAAAATGCCATATTATTCTTCTTTTACCCTAATAATCATCTTTATTATCACATCCTGGTTCTAAAAAAATAAGTTTGGAATATCTAGCTGGTACTGATGAAGATGTGCAGAAATAGAGACTTTCCTACACTGGTGGGAATATAGGTATACTGGTATTATTTTTGGAGAGCAATTTGTCAATAGCTGTAAAAATTGAATGTGCAGTAGTTCTTAGGGTGAGGGAAGCAATGATACAAAAGTTAAGTGGAAGCAAGACAGAGAAGTGGAAGAAACAGGGGTTAAACCCCTGACTTCATTGTGTGACCTTAATGCATCATTTAGATGATCTCTCTAATCTTCACTTCCCTCATCTCTAAAACGACATGTAATTCCCACATCCTTCATTTGCTGTAAAGTTTAGAGAAAATGTACACAAAGCACCTAGTGCAGAGTCTGCCACTTTAGCAACACACACCCAAAAGGAGGAAACTTTTGTACTTAAAGAATAAAAGAGGGTGGTGGCGTTAAGTAAGGCTGGGTAGAACTTGAAAACTCAAAAGATGGTTGTAAGGAATTTAAAACCTTGTGGGGAAAGATCTGAGCAGAAGGACTGAGATCTTGTGTTTGGGAGAGATCTTATAAATATTTTTATTTTCTAAAATAAAATGATGATAAGTCCACTAAATTGACATAATATTGATAACAGCCTATACATCTTAAATTAATATATTAATGTCTTATTCTTTGTTCACCAGCAACTTTTAACATCATCTTCCCCCGAGGTTTCAATAACTTGTTTAAAAATTAATTGTTCTGTTAGAGAAAATATACATACTCGAAGACTAGGATTTTTTGTTTGAATTGTCATTTTGGAGGGTTTTGTTTGGGGTTTTTTTTTTGTTTGCTTTTGTTGTTATTATTGTTATTTTGGTTATTGTTGCTGTTACTTTGTCTAATCTATCATCAAAGTATCCAATACCTTTCAGATTTTGTGTCATAAATTTTTAACTTCTACATTCTGAGTTTCAACAGCATCCTAGAATCAAGAGTAACTTGGAAGCTTGGGATGGGGAAAGTTTGAACAAGCAATATTTAATTACCTCCCACCCTGCCACACCATCATAGCTCCAGGGATTATTCCAAACCCCAATTCTCAATATGTAGGGTATAAGTTCACAACTCTACCTAATGATAATAATCATTTATCAGATCAAATTAGAACAGCATTTTGCTCTAATATGGCTTTACCAGCAACTTACCCACCCCCATCACACACATCTCCATGCACACACTCACACAGACTTACCACAGGCTACATGATGTAGTAGACCTGTACCAGTCAGGTTCAGATAGGGATAAGGAATTTATTAGAAGAATTAGAACTTAAACAATTAAAGGAGCAGCTGGGAAAGGAATGGCCTGGAAGGAGCATTGCGGATCTAGAGGAAAAATCATCAACCAGGCCTCCTTTAGTGCTGGTGCAGGTAGACAAGTTGGGGTTTCCAGGAAAATCTAAGGAGACAGAGTTTATGAGAGCTGGGATCTCTGTACAGCCACTAGTGCTGTGGGTCCAGAGCCAAGCATCTGGTAGAAATGTTTGGACAATAAACTTAGCAGTTGGATGCACAGCAAGGGAGAATGAGGACAAGCTGGGCATCTCCGTGCATATTTGTCCACCTTCCAAATCTCACACAAGCTCCTGTATTGGCCAGCTGTAACCTGGAACCATTCAGGAAAGATTTTTGGAAATGTAGTACCTAAATTAAACAATACAAGTAAGTCCACACCTTGTCAACTCGTTATCCATATGTACCTTTTTTAACCACATTTAACATCCAAATAAAGGTAAGAGCAATATCATGTTTCTATCTAACATGATGCAACTATTCCTAATATAACCAACAATATGTAGCCCTCCCCAGAAGAAGATACACTAAGTTCCTTGTCTCCTCACCCATCATTGGACAATGTTCATTCTTCATCTATCTGAGTCTCACTTCTTTGATCTACACCTTAAACACCATTAATACATTTTATGTTGGATAGTATGAAACTGGAAAAGAGAAAAAGAAACAAAACAAATGGTACTTTATTCACACATATATTCACATTAAAGTAAAGAAGAAATACTTATGACTCTTGGAGTCTTCGTTTTTGTAATTTGTCAGGCCATCACAACGAGGTCTGTGCCATTAGCAGTACGGCCCCTATTAGGCTGTCGATGTATTCCATCAATGTTAACATAAGACATGGGGTGGTATTAGGAGGCATCCAGACCACCTCCTGCTTTCCAAACATACTTCCTCTTCCCTGCGCTTGTTATGTCGAAGCAGCCCACTCACTCTTTGATAGGATAAATCACCACCTCTGATGCAATGATGGTATTTTTTGCGTGTTCGTTCACTGGGATATGAACATCAAAATGACCACGTAATAGTCTCAACTTTCAGTTTAGTGAAACTTTGTATGTCCCCTGATAAAAAACAGTCTTCTTGTGTTCACTAAGGACTGTAAATCAGCAGAGCCCAAAATTGTAGGGACAGATTTTGCCAATGGATCATTAGGGATGACAGGGAAAAACTATTCCCATTGGTCACAGATTCAGAGCACAGATTTATCCTGAAGAATTTTACACCTGGCCCCCAAAACAGTGCTACACATTTGGAGATGAAACTGAGTCTTCAAAACGACAGTCTAATAGTGTCAGGGTGATGAGGATTTAATAAGATCAGTGAATTTGATATTGAATAATTTCCAAACTAAAAAGTAATACTGTATGGAAAACTGTAACACTGAATAAAGCATTTTGGAAACCTATGGGTGGTGATTTTGGCGGAATCATCACAGGCAGGGAAAAAACATTCATATCCAAGATGTGTGTGTATTCCACTGAGAACAAAGTGCTATTTCTTCCATGATGGAAGTAGTCCAATGTAGTCAACCTTCCACCAAGTGGTTGGCTGATGTCTCGTGGGAGTGGTGACATATTGTGGACTCAGTATTGGTCTCTGTTGCTGGCAGGTCAGCACTCACTAGTGGCTGAAGTGAAATTGTCTTTATGAACACAAGTCCATGTTGCTGATGAGCTCATATATAACCTCCAGTTCTGCCACAATGGCCACCTTCATCATGAGCCTAATGGCCAAGGGGAGGGATGGCTGAAGAAAGAGGCTAATTAACATCCCCAGAATGAGTCATTTTGCCCAACTGGTTATTAAGATTTACCTCTGCTGAAGGTGTTCTTTGGTAAACAATCACATAAGAACACATATCTTTATGTCCATTTTGGAGAGTTCTATCCACATACCACTATTGGACTACTTGCCACCAGATTTTTCAATTGTGTTCCTTCTGAGTCTCTGAATATACAGTAAAACCAGCAGCCACTACCCATGAATCAGTACAGATCCATAGATTTGGCCATTTCTCCTAGGCACTGCTTTGGAACTGGAAGAGGGGCCATATGCAGCAATATTTCCCTTGTCTTGGAAGGGATATTAAGAGAGACAAATGTAGATGGCTTTGGGGGCTCATCTCCTTCTCCTTTTGGAAGCTTAGCAGAGAACTGGCTTAGGTCCCCTGAGACAGCCTGCAGGGATAAGGCATTTGGCTAATTTCAGCCTTTCATTCAGCCGGCAAGTTTGTTTCTTGCACTCTTGGTACGCAAACCTTCATCTCCAGGATGCAATTTTCCTAGCATGTTCCTGGACCCAGAGATCTCTTGTTTTACTTCTTTTCACAAGAAGCCAGGTATTCCCTCCCCCTCTTAGGCTAACTTACACAATGGGGTGAGTAAGCCAGAATTCTGTTTTGCACATCTAGCTTTCTGGCTAACACAACCCTCTGCTGAGCTTTTGGTCATAGCACATATATAGGACATCTGTGTCCTGCCTGTGCTATGGAGTGATGAAAATTTGGCAGATTGCATGTACTACTATTTCTCTGATTTTAATTCCCCCCCCCACTAAGCCCTACATTAGATCTGCAACCCATTATACTACACTGAATATCCATGACTACTTTCATTGCAGATATCTTGATATGCTCCAGACCTCAAAGCTTGACCAAATTGGCATGCTCCTGCATTTTTGTGGGGAATACTTCCTACACTCTTGCACACATATGTCTAGGGAAGTGTTTATTTTCTGCTCAATGGATCAAAACAACATGATGTCATTGACAAGGTGAACCAGCATGATGTCCTTTGAAATAGGGAGGCAGGGAGTTTCATGTGAAAAAGGTTATGATAAATGGATGAATAGCTGATACATTTTTGAGACAGAGCAGTATATTTCTAGATACCAGCTGAAAGTACATTGCTTCTGGTGGTCTTTACTAATAAGCATAAAGATCCTTACCAGGTTACTAGCTGCATATTGATTCTAGGGGATGTGTTATTTAGATCCAATAAAGGAACCATATCTGGAATGGGCTACAAATGGAGTCTCTTAACCTAATTAAGTTTATGATAATCCTCTGTCATTCGCCAAGACCCACCTGTCATCTGCACAGTCCAAAGAGGCAAATTGAATGAGGATGTGTTAAGAATCACTGCTCCTGAATCTATCAAGTCCTTGATGGTAGAACAAATCTCTTCAATCCCTCCAGGAATGCAATATTAATTTTGGGTTATTGACAGAGAAGAAAAAGGAAGCCCTAGAGGTTTCCGTTTTGCCCTTTCTATAATAAAAGGCCTCGCTCATAGATCAGAAAACCAATGTGGGGGGGGAATTCTATCAATTGTTTAATTGTCTATTTTGACTACACATTTCATAACTGGGAAAATAACTGTGACATAGACTACCTGTGTCCTATTTGTCACTGACAACAGGTTGATCAGTGCCTTTAAGTCTAGTCACATCAGTGTCCTAATCCCATATTGCTTTTTTAATGTCATATTTCCCTAAAACCACTTCTAATGGTTTTGTCTCAGTCAGTGCTCAGTTTGTCTCAGTCAGTGTTCAGTTAGGAGTGCTATAGGACAAAGGATTTATGGTAGGAATTAGCTTTTACACAACTGTTAGAGGAGCTCAAGCAATGAAGTTCTAGGAGAGAGAACGAAGGATTGGAGGCAATCACTAACCAGTCTTCTCACAGCACTGGCACAGGTGGAAAAGGTGGAGCTTTCAGGAAAATCTGATAAATGCGGCTCATCCAATCACTGAAGTGGAACCCCAAGTGGAGTACTTTCTGTGAGGAACGTAGCAGCTGCTGCATCTACGTAGCTGTCACTTCTGTGCATCAGTCAGGCATCGGGTGGTATGTCTGGGGCCACAGCTGGTCAGCAGAACCAGGGGGCAGAAGAATTGACTTGGAAAGAAAGAAGATGAACACAAATAGAATCCACCAGGCACTTCTTTGTCTTTTCATCACCACAGCTGGTCCTGAATTTCTTCAGAGAGTGATGACTCTGCTTTAGTTCCACCTCTGAAATCCCATGCAGGTTCCTCTTTTGAGCAACTGTAACTGCGAGCTATAGAGGAAAAGGTGGTCTGGAAAGTGTAGTTCCCAACTTAACTGAGTTGGCCTTTCAGCAATACAGCATAACAGTGATACAAGGTGAATGAAACATGGCGTGAAGAGGAGAAGCAGCCAGCAGAGGAGGCTAAGAAGGAACAGTCAGTAAGGCAACAGCAAGATCAGGAGGCTGTTGTTTACTAGACACCACACACCAAAAGTGTCTTAAGAAAGGAGTCATCAGTTCTTCCAAATGTGATGAAAGGTCAAAGTAAATAAAATCTGAGAACCGGCCATATGACTTGAAAACATGGCTAGGTTAACCTCCAAGCTCTAAACCCATCAGTGGGTAACTGGAGCCACTCTGTACCAATTCCAGATTACTAAGGGGGAAAAATTGGATTAGCTTAGCTTGGGTCAGTCCCTTGGGAGAGAAACCTCTAAGGAAGAAAAGTGCATAGAACAGGTAAATCAAATGATCCAAATTCTACATTCCTCAAGAAGAGTACTTTGGTATGGTTCTAAGAATTTATGGGAAATCCAAAATGTTTAGAATGCAGAAATGTATACTGAAGTAATTTTACATTTAACAGAATTTCTTATAATTAGATAATTGAGTTTTAGAGGTGAGAGTTATTGGAATAGTGATTTCTGCTTTCCAGTAAGTCCCAGTGGACTGCCAATTTAGCATAAATACAGAGTCAAAAGATATTGAATAACTGTGGACTGCAAAGAAAGGAAAATAGAAGAGAGATAAGCCTACTTTCCTGAATAGGAGTGCTTTATTTTAGCAAAGGTTCTGAGTCAAACTGGAAGGTCAGAACAGGTTTGAAAATGAGCACTACAAACTTTAGCTGCATACTGACCATTGTATTTTTCCATATAAATGGACAGAAGAATGTTTGTCTTGAGTTTATCTTTTCAGTTACAAATGATGTAAGACTGCTGCCATGTTCTTACCTGCAGGTTTTGTGTTCAGTAAGAGGCCACAGGGGGCTGTGGAAACACCAGGGGAGAATTAAGAAATTAAGTCTGTCCTGTCATGACTTGGCCACTGGGCAGCTGTTTGAGATCTTCTTAACTTGTCTGAGCCTCCAGAGCACCACATTTCAGGGTTTCCTCCAGTTTCAAAACCTATGACTGTAGTAACTCCAGAGAGAATGGTCCGGAGAGCATCAGCAATCACAGTAAGACATGCCTTAAGGACTTTCAGTAGAGCTCACCCTTAATTCAGAGGTCTGTTGCATCCCACAATGTCCAACAAGCAGGACAGCCCAGAAGTATGGCTGAGGCAGTGAAGAACTGCAATGTGATTTCTGAATGAGCAGTACATTTAAACTGGGAGAACCCCTGCAGTTGATTTAGATTAATAGCAATGGGGCAGCATGGTATGTTTAAAAGCTTCTTAAAATGCAGATGTTTTGTACACTAGTATCTTCTTTTTATTAAAATACTATGAGTAATAGTAGCACAGAAACTTTCTCCCAGTACTATGAGAGTGAGAGGGGTATTCTTATCAGGTATGATACGATTTAGCAAGCAATCACACTGATTCTTTAAGGCATGCAAGAACAAACGAAGGAGAGATTTAGGAGTCTTCAAAAATCTAGGATAATGATGATGATTGGATTCCAATACACTAATGAAGTATCTGCTTACACTATCATTCAGAAATGCAAATGCATGAGCATACCAAGTTGGTTTTCTTTTTAAATAAAAAAATGTTTTAAGTGGTTTCTCAAGATACACATAAAAATCAGACCATATGTGCTCTAAAAAGACTAATTTATCTTCTTGGCTACAGTCCTATCCCAAACTATGACTGCCCAGCATCTTGGCTATTATCAAAGACAACCAGGGTTAAACACTTCCACAGTTGGCCTAAAGAACATAGCTGCAAGTACAAAAACACTGACTTGCCAGCCCTTTCCCTATGTTTTTTAAAAATTTTAATGTTTGTGCTATTAAAGTTGTCCCAACTTTCCCCCTTCACCTTCATCCAATCAGCACTGCCCCCACTCTTCCCTAAGTCAAAGCTGGTAAAACTATTAGGTACCAGAGTTATCATGAAAAGTGCTCTCAAACATGTGAGGTTCTATTTAAAAGTAATCTTGGTATTATTTAGACATATGTGGCCAGTAAAACTCATCTGAGTTAGAGTCAGAAGGAAGGAGACATGCAAGGTGGTAGAGAAAGGAGAACCTAAGCCAGGACTGATAATGACCGTCTCCAAAGGTACATTCCTTGGAAAGTTGCTGGGGTCCTGAAAAGCAAAGAACTGGAGAGTCTCCCAAGAACACTCCATCACCATGGTAACTCAGGAACGTGCTGAAACATTGGATGGATGTTGTAATCTGCTCTAGGATCAGGAGAAAGTGAAGCCATAATATAAACATTTTTTAGAAGGCTTGAGTGAGCTGAAAGATGATATATGAATATGGGCAGGCCTCATGGCAATTTCAACTGTATATAGAAGTAAAGCCACAGAAGATTTTAGCATTTCGAAACTGAATCAATAACCACAAACCAAGATATTATTTTTCTTGTGTAAGAGTCTAACCATGTACTGGGCCACCTCCATACATGTGAAGATAATTATCACTCATTGCCAAGTAGAGAAAATCCTTTTGGAAGGCTAGGCTAAAGGCAGGGACCTTTAAGACACTGAATTGGTTTCAATGAAATCATTGAACTATGAAAAGACACAGAAGGCCATCCTAATGATGGTAATGAGAAAACTTGATGCTGTAAACAAATACTAATGGGCCTACTTCATGTCTTTCTTGAGGAAAGAACCAGCTTCCACACACGAAGTGAACACCTGACTTTGTGAATGCTTAGGTTTTTGGGGTTGAGGGGAAGTATTTAAAAGATTTCTAGACATGAGAGAGGTTTGATAGAAAAGGGAGAATGCAGATATCTTTTTTCCCAGTTTAGAGGGTTTTGTTGACACGGGGTAGGGGGTTGTTGTTTTGTTTGTTTTTATTTTGGCAAGGCCCTCTATCTCCATTCATAGGGGCAAATAATTCAATCTCTTCCTGGCTTGATAGGCACTCTGTCTGACTACCCGATTAAAGAGCAAGTCTTGAGCCCAGAATGATCTATGACTGTACCTTGAGAAACAGAACACATAACTGGATGAGTTATTCCTTCCTCTCCCCACCCTCGAATCCTGTGAGAATTCCACAGCCAGAACTATGAATCCTTTCCTAAAAGTCCAAGGAGGCATGGTCTGCAGTATGCACTCTAGGATAAAACCCTCTTCGTTGCATTCTGTTTGTAGTGATTTCACAGCCTCCTCACGAAATGTTGGTTAAGCAGATCTAATTCTCCAATTTCAACAAGAGGTTATGAAGGGATGACAGGCCACACCAACCACCACTGAGTCCCAAAGTAAATAAAAGGTGATACCAAGCCAATGGTAATGAGTGTTCATGTCCAAACAGACACTATTTCATTTCTGAATCCAGCAAGCATCTGCTACTCCGATATGAACACTATTATCTGATATTCCATAGATTCCCCCTGGAAAGTCACTTTTCATTGACATTTTGGGATTTGGTTGTGTTTCTTCTCCAGTGCCTTAGGAGAACTTTTTCACTCTAAGTGGACAAAGCTCACCTCACAGATCTGTGGCATCTGTGACCCACTACCCTCTTCCAAGAAACTGCATTAAATTTCCCAGCTCAAAAATTCCTATGTGACTGCGAAGTGGCTGTGTCACTGCCCCACACAATCTCAAACTTCTTGGCCTCCTTTGTTTTCTCCATTTGTCACACACACACACACACGCATGCACACACACACACGCACACACACACAATGCAGAACACGTTACCTATTTTCCCTAATTTATCCCTCCCCATAACCCTGTGAGAGAGATACTACTTTTATTCTAATTTATAGATGAAACTCAGTGAGTCAGTGTGCCATGTCCCTACAGTGAGCCCATGGCAGAGCTGAGTATGAGCCATATTGGTGTTTTTAACTGCCACTCTCCTAATTGCCTCTCTGAAATAGTTTGTCCAGCCTCTTATTTTATAGATGAGTAACTTGGACCAAAGAGATGAAACCAACTTTCTTGGGAGCCCAGGGCTTCTTGAATCGTTGGCTAGAACTCTCTCTCTAATTCAATACTGCTTTCCTCGTTCTTGTTTAGCTATTGAGGTTCTTGGAAAAGAAGTATGTTATTACCATAAAGTTACAACATATGTTACTAAAGGCAGTCAAAAATAATTAAACAACAGCATCCATCTTTTTTTCATGCATTATCTAGCTCATTTGCACTATGAAAAATATTCCACCACAGGAAAAACATGTAACTTTGGACCCAGGAGTAGGAAGTTCTGGTCAGGTGCTCTGACAGTTTTCAAGGAAGAAAGCAATTCCATTTCTCCCAACTACCCTCTGAAACAGAAGTGTCGCTTTTCCTAAATAAGACAAGGCACATTGTTTGAGGCAGTGGCTGGGGTCTGAGTGATGCTAAATAGAACACAGGAAATCACTTCTGTGGTGGGTCAACCAAATGGCCTGATGGGCAGCATGGTCATTCCTGAGAGGTGGGGGAGAGGCACTGTATGTCTTACACAAATCACAGGGAGCTTCCACAGCTGAGCTTCTCCAGAGTGTGTGTGTGTGTGTGCATGGGTGTGTAAGCTCTAAGAGTCAAGGGGGAAATAGAGAAAAAAGACAAGACCCAACTGAGGCAAAGAAAAGTCATCTCCACCATGTGTTGCCTTCAGGGAATTCAGAGTTTGTGATTCTTTTAGCTTTTTTGTTTCATATTTTATTTTGGTATATAAAATTCCATAAACCAATTGGAATAGCAAGGTATTTGGGGACATGAGACAAGAATCAACTTTAAGAGATAGAAATGTCTGTATTATGGAAACCATGACTTGTTTCACACAGTTTGCTTACTGTCATTCTGTTTTAAAGGTATATTCATAATAAACACATTATTTCTACAGGTCTTACCAACTATTTTCATGTGCATATGAAGAATGTGCTAAAACCACATTGAAGACCTTCCACAATGTGACCCACCCTATCAAGCCCCAAGCCCACAGCACACAGGCCCCACACATCCTATATTCTGACAAGATGGCATTTCTTACTATTCCCTGAATGTGAGACTTTTGGCCTCTCTTCTTCTCATGCTATTTCCTCTGCCTTGGATGCCCTCTCTCTTTTCTCAAACCCGAGAAGTCATACACATATTTCAAAGCCCAGCTTCAATACCACCTTCTCTGTGAACACTTCCTGCCCCCACCACCTTGATCTCCGCTCCATGCCTCTCCCTTCACAGATACATGCACACAGCCCTGAGACATGAACTGTGGATGCTGCATGTCTCTCCTCTCCATCCAGCTCAACGGCACCTCTACTCTGCATATTTGAAATTCCGGCAGAGCAAAGGCTGTGTTATATATTTCTCTATCTTATTTCATCCTACCCCCACCATCTCCCAGAACTCAATGAATAGCAACTCTTTTAGAGTTGCTGAATGATGACTGAATTGATTGATTGAGTTGAATGAAACATATTAATATATCTGTTCCCTAGCTGTAAGGATGAAATATATTGACCTAATCCAACCCCTTGCCCGAAAGCTAGTCCTTGACAGTGCTTTCTGCCAGACCCTCCTCTCTACGATGACCAAGGAAATAAGTCCAGCACACAACAATTTGAAACCTCTACCTTAGGGTTTAACCTCTACACTGGTTATGTTATACTTGCTTCAATGGAGTCATTCTCCACTAAGCTCTGCCCTGTTCTGTTCTCCAGAATACGAAACACTAGGGAGCTGTATCATCCAAGCTGTTCTGCCCTCTAGCTTTCAGCTAATGGGTTCAGCTAATGTGAGGCCCTGGAGGGACCCCAGAGCGCAGGAGGAGAGAGAGGTTAAGGTATTCATTGCCCTCCCTAAGCTTTGCTGGAATATCATTAGGCAATAGCTGTGATCCTCTAGCCAGACCCATAGCTCCTATCAGTCACCCCTCTTCTGTGGTATATTAATTCCTGGTGGATGCTGTAACAAATAACCACAAACACGGTGTCTTGAAACAATATAAATGTATAATTTTATAGTTCTGTAGGTCAGAGGTCCAACACAGGTCTCAATGAGCTAAAATCAAGGTGTTGGCAAGGCTGGTTTCCACACTGGGGGCACTAGGGGAGAGTCCATTTCCTTACCATTCCTAATTTCTAGTGACTGCCCACATTCTTTGCTAATGGTCTCCTTATTTCATCTTCAAAAGCAGCAATATTTCATCTAATCCTTCTTCCCTCATCACATCTCTCTCTGGCCATATTAGGAAGATGTTCTCTGCTTTTAAGGACTCAATTGATTAGGCTGGGCCCAAGAGCATAATTCAGGATAACATCTCCATCTTAAGGTCCTCAATCATAACCACATCTGCAAAGTCCCTTTTGCCACATAAGGTGACATATTCGCAGACTCCAGGAATTAGGGCACAACAGTTTCGAGGGTCCATTATTCTTTCTAATCACATAGGTTTAGCCTTGTCCTAGTAACACTGTTCCCTCTATTTTCCCCTTCAGACCTAGATGTGGTGATGGTCTTTTTGATCTTGCTAATTCCTGGGGCCTCACTATCCATGTTGGGTTTTTTACCTTACCCTCAGCTCTACAAACAGCATCTTCATTAAATTATCTCCTATTAACCCTTTTAGCATGCCATATGACTCCTGCAGGACCCTGACTGATACCTTAATGCTCACTCACCCACCACAGATGCAACCATGTGGCTGGAGTCCTGCTGCAGTTAAAAGACCATAGACAATCCCATTAACCTACAATAATCCTTCTCAGAGTCCAAGTCACCAGCTGTCTGGGTGAATTAGGATCAGTTCCACCCACCTCTTACTTTCCTTATACATCTGTGTGGGTAAGGGGATGAGATGGATTTTCATACTTGGGGAATATGAAGAAGTGGCTTATTCAGCAAAGCTCATAGCTGGACATTATTTTAAGCACTATTTAAAGATCAGTTTATCTAGTTCTTCCTCTACAACCAGAAAGATGGAGGATCAGCATTTCTGCTGGGTAATCAATAAAGTCAAGGCTCTGCTGAAGCTAAGAGGAAGGCATGCGAGGTCCACTCCAACACATTCTTCACAAAAGACTTGCTCCTTATCCTTCTATATCAACATAGTTGCTTCATGATTAAGAACATCTGCTTTAGCAAAAAACAAACATGCATCTGAATCCAAGATCTATGACTTGGACAAATTTAACATCTCCAAGACTCAGTTTCCTTAACTCTAGAGATAATTTCTATAGGGTGGGTAAAAGATTCAATGGTCTGTATAAGTCTTAACATTGTGCCTAGGGCACAGTAAGCTCAATAGATTGTTAGCAATTGTATTAATTCCTTCCCATTCTAAAAGGCCATGGCCAAATCCTCACCTCCAGGAATGCTTTCTAGATACCACCAGCCTCCAAAGATGTTCCTTTCCTTTAAATTCTTACACACTTTTTAACCGATACAATGAATATTTAGCACTTTTTACAGGAAAGACCAGAGTCTCCTTCAGAGGAGGAGCTATGTTTTCTGCAGCTTTGGCATCTCCCTTTGTGCCTAACCTAGTGTTGGGCATAGAATAGACACTGAGGAAACATTTGTCAATATGTGATCTTTTGAATAGATTGCTGTCATGAAGAATACAACTCCTCAAACTTACCTCTAGCTGCCCCTAGCTTCATTTGTCATTTTGAAGTCAGAAGATCAGGCATTATAATACAGTAACAGTCTGCATAAGAAAACATAGCTCCTCCTCTTCCTATAAAGTCATAGAGGTGTCTCAGTCTTGTAAATCATGCGAGCATTCCTACTTTTAAATGTTCTGCTCTAATACCAAACCATGTGTCAGAATATGTATGGGCTGTGATTTTGACTTCAGGGGAAAAAATGGATCTTCTATACTCCTTATATTAATCAGAATAGTCTAGGTTATGCCCAAGGAACAAATAAGCTCAAGATCTCAGTTACTTAACATAACGAAGGTTTATATTTTTCTTACACAAAATCAGTGGCAGATTGAGGTGATGCTCTAGGTCACACATCCTCCATGCAGCCCCTCGTCAATCCAGACTGAGGCAGGGCTCCCCATCCTCAAGCTTCCCTGTCTGGAACATACTGCCTCCTAAGTTGTTAGTATACAATACAGAAAAAATATACTAGAGAGTCTTACACTGACAATTAAGTCCTCGGGCCCAAAAGTAATACAAATCACTTCTGTTTACAATCCAATGGTAAAAACAATAGTCACATGGCCCTGCATAAGGACATAAGGAATTGTAACCCTGCTATCAGTCTGGAGGGAGAAGAAAATCAGACAGAGGTGAGCACTAGAAATCTCTACCACACTTCTTAAGACACTTGTCCAACTCCACCTTGAATGATAACTTTTTCTCCCTGTAAACTACAAACTCCTTGAGGGCAGAGATTCTATTTGATCCATCCCCAATCCAACGTTCCCATGCCTTTCTAGCACAATCCTGACACACTATCCAGACATATTATATTTATCAAGCTCATTCTTTTTATTTACCCAAAAGTTACTGAATCCTTACCATGTGCCTGGTATTGTTCTAGGTAATGAAGATATGGCCTTGAACTAAATATATGTATATCTCTAATGTCATGAAACTTAGCTTTTAGTTTCATGACATTAGAAAAAACAAATTAAAGAAAAACAAATTAAAAAGTAGACAGAATGTACAATAAGGTAGCTGTTGATGAATACTAAAGAGAAAAATAAAACAATATGATCACATATAATATATATTACCACACACACACACACACACACACACCATATATATATATATGGAAGAGGTGGGAGCAAATAACAGCTGTGTGTAACCAAACAGAGATAATGACTACCTAGGGAGAGCTGATCTACTGTGATGACAGAAATAAACAAGGATAAAGATATAATAGAATTAGTCTTGATGGTCTCAAGGCAGATGGTGGTAGTGCAGCTGTGAGTATTGAGAGGAAGAGGAAGAGGTAGGGGTCTTTCCAGAATCATGAAGAATATGAGGATTCTCTTTCCACTCCTCCAAATACTGATGTTATGTCCAGAAAAGGGTTGGAGTTTCTGATTGTCCTCTTGACTTGTCAACGGAAGCGTGGAGGAAAATGAGAGGGCATTTTCATTGGATCCCATGCACAAATGTAATTGGTTGTCTCTATCATACATTTTCAGGTGTTTTTTAGTACTTCTCTTCCTTTTCTGACTCAAACAGAAATTCCTAGTAGCATCTGTAGAGTTCATTAAGATAGCCTTTCCCAAGGCCGTTAGCTACTCCTGCACGCTTTTTCTTCACACCCTCATGTAAAATTTTCGGTCTTACAACTGGTTAGACAGAAAACTTTTTAAAAATCTGTGAATTAGAGGCTCCTTTGAAGAATGTTCCTGCTGTGTTGATGTTACTTTCATGCTTTTATCCTCTTCACCCCACCCAGATAATCATCTGGACTATGGTGCTTATGAATGCAAAGTTAATATGTATCTTTTGTAGATTCAACTATCTAGGCATGTGGGTGATCTTTATTCAGCTCCTGATAACTATGAATTTTTCTTTGAAAGGATGGCTCTTCAGAAGCCCCAATCCTTCTTATTAACACCTATAATACTAAAACTCTCCTCACAAGCAAAGGAGAATAGAGAGGCAGGTGGCCCGAGTTCTGTCCCTGAGCCCCAGTTACTGCTGGTCCTTACATATTCTGCAGCTTTGTGTCCTCTTCTGAAAGGTTAAGAGAGAGATTAGTATTAATAAATCATTGTCTTTAGTTTTATAGTAATTGTTATTTCTGTTATTCTATGCAAGCATTATACTAAGCACCTTTATGCCTTACCTTTTGTTCTTTATTTAATAGTGGACTAGACAGATTGTATTATTGTTCCCATTTTATAGAAGAGAAAATTGAGGATCCCAGAAGTTAAAAACTTGTCAAAGTTTAGACAGATGAGGACTGGTTGTTTTGCTCACCAATGTATCACGAGGATCTGCAGTACTAGGTACTCAGGTACTAGGTAAATGTTTTTCTTTTTAAAGATTGTATTTACTTATTTTTAGAGGGAAGGAGAAAGAGAGGGAGAGAAACATCAATGTGTGGTTGCCTCTCACGTGCTCCCTACTGGAGACCTGGCCTGCAACCCAGGCATGTGCCCTGACTGGGAATCAAACCGGTGACCCTTTGGTTCCCAGCCCGAGCTCAATCCACTGAGCTACATCAGCCAGGGCTAAATGCATTTTTAATGTATGCATGTATAAACAAATAAAATCAACACAGAATATCTGAGTTTATAATCTGTGCTCCTATCTCCTAAATGCTTGTAGAAAAGGTAGCTTCTAGACAAACAAGATTACCTTACTCTCTAAGCTTCCCATACGAAACCCATTTGCTGATGGTGTTCATTCACATTTAGGCTTAATTGCCTACTTAGCACTAACAGTAGGTAATATACAGAAGCTTCCTTCTCTTACTGAATTTACTATTTAGTAACTGTAACATGAGATTCCATTACAGATTTTTAAAAAGGATTTTAAAAATTGGTTACCTGAACAGCCTGAGGGGAAGCAATAGCCCCGCCCACAGAAATTACACTACCCCACCCTGTGTTGCTTAAGCCTTGCTGCTTAGGAGTATGGCTGGAAGACTTTCACTCTTTAGGCCTAACAGCCACAGGCAGAGGCAGATCTCTGGGAGCTCTGAGAAGGTAGCTGAGCCTCCCCCAGGCCCAATGCTGGTAAAAGTACACCTGGTGTGCAGCCTGGTTCTTTCTGCACATACTCAGGTCCAGCAGAGGGAGCCAAGGAATGTGGATTGCTGATAGCTCCAAACAAGTTGCCCAGGGCCAGTCATACACAGGGTTTGTCTTAGGCACGCAACAGAGTCTTACAGATCTGCCAAGTACATAGAAATAAACACAAAGAGGCAGCCATGGGGAGACCAAGAAACAGGCCTCAAATGAAAGAACAAGAGAATTCTCCAGAAGAACTAGATGAAATGGGGGCAAGCAATTATTCAGGTAGAGAGTTTAGGGTAAAGATTATAAGGATACTCAACAGCATGAAAAAAGACATGGTTTTATGGTTTCTAAACCATAAAAAAGGGACCAGTCAGAAATAAAGAATGCAATATCTGAAATAAATAATACACTGGAAGGAATAAAGAGTAGGTTAGATGAAGAAGAGGATCAAATCAGTGATTTGGAAGATGAGGTAGAAAAAATCACTCAAGCAGAGCAGCAAAAAGAAAAAAGAGAATTTTTAAAAATGAAGAGAGCTTAAGAAACCTTTGGGAAAACATGAATCATCACAACATGGGCATCACAGGAATACCAGAAGGAGAAAAGAGTGAGCAAGGAATCAAGAAGCTATTTGAAGAAACAATGACTGAAAACTCCCATAATCTGGTAAAGGAAAAAAACACAAGAGTCCAGGAAGCTCAGACAGTCCCAAACAACTTGCACCCAAAGAAGCCTACATCAAGAAACACCATAATAAAAATGGCACAGCTTAAAGACAAGGAGAGAATCCCAAAAGATGAAAGAGAAAAGCAGGTGGTTAAATACAGGGGAGCACCAAATAGACTATCATCTGATTTCTCAACAGAAACATTTCAGGCCAGAAGGGAGTGGAGTGAAATAGTCAAGGTGATGAAAAGCAAGGAGCTACACAACCAAGGCTACTTTACCTGACGAGGCTATCATTTAAAATTGAAGGAGAAATAAGGATCTTCCCAGACAAGAAAATACTTCAGAACCTTCGTAACACCAAACCAATGCTGCAACAAAAGTTAAAGGGCAGAGAAGGAGGAGTAGGAGGAGGAGAAGATGAGCAACAAGAAGAAGGCAAAGAAGAGGGGGGAGAAGAAACGGGTAGGAGGAGAAGCGAAGAAAATAAAAAAAGGGAAAATAGTCTAACAATAAAATGGCACTAAATACGTATCAATCAATAATCACCTTAAATGTAAATGGCTTAAATTTTCCAACCAAAAGGCAGAGGGTGGCTGAATGGATGAGAAAACAAGATCCATACATATGCAGCCTCAAAGAGACCCACTTAAGACTGAAAGATACACAAGACTAGACATAAATGGATGGAAAAAGACATTCCTTGCACATGGAACATGAAAAAAAGCTGGGGTAGCAGTACTTTTATCCAACAAAATAAACTTTAAAACCAAGCCTACAGTAAGAGAAAAAGAAGGACACTATATAATGATGTAGGGAACAATCCAACAATAGGATATAGCCCTAGTAAACATTTAGACACTCAACATAACAGCACCTACGTATGTAAAGCAAATCTTGATGAACATAAAGGGAGAGATCAACAGAAATACAATCATAGTCAGGGATTTTAAAACCCCTTTGAAATCAATGGATAGAACTTTCAGGTAGAAAATCAACAAGGAGAGAGTGGTCTTAAATGACACACTAGATCAAATAGATTTAATTGATATCTTCAGAGCATTTCACCCCAAAGCACCAGAATATACATACTTTTCAAGTGCACATGGAACATTCTCTAGGATAGAGCCCATGTTAGGACACAAAACAAGTCTCAATAAATTAAAGAAGATTGAGATCATATCATAGGAAGAACACTAAAAAAACACAAAGACATGGAAGCTAAATAACATGTTATTAAACAATGAATGGGACAACAACAAGGTCAAGAAGAAATATACAGATACCTTGAATCAAATGAAAATGAGAACACAACAGTCCAAAATCTGTGGGACACTGGGAAAGCAATCCTAAGAGGGAAATTCATAGCATTATAGTCCTACCTCAAAAAACAAGAGAAAACTCACATAAACAATCTAACTTTATACTTAAAGGAACTTAAAAAAAGAACCACCACCAAAACCCAAAGTGAGTATAAGGAATGAAATAATAAAGATCATAGCAGAAATAAATGAAATAGAGTCTAAGAAAACTGATACAAAAGACCAATGAATGCAGGAGCTGGTCTTTGAAAGGATAAACAAGACGGACAAACCTTTAATCAGACTATCAAGAAAAAAAGAGAGAGTACCCAAATAAATAAAATCATAAATGAAAGTGGAGAAATAACAACTCACACCAAAGAAATACAAAGGATTGTAAGAATATATTACAAAATATAGTTGTGAGAACAACTATATGCAAACAAATTGGACAACCTAGATGAAATGGATAAATTCCTAGAAATGTACAATCTTCCAAAAATAAATCAGGAAGAACCAGAGAATCTGAATAGACAGATTATACCTACTGAAATTGAAGCAGTAATCAAAAAGCTCCCAACAAAAACAAGCCCTGGACTGGATGGCTTCACAGGTGAATTTTAGCAAACATTCCAAAAAGATCTAACACCTCTCCTTCACAAACTATTTCAAAAAATTCAAGAGGATGGTAGACTCCCAAGTTCATTTTACAAGGCCTCCATTCTTCTAACTCCAAAAACAGATAAAGACACTACAAAAAAAGAAAATTATAGGCCAATACCCCTGAAGAACATAGATGCTAAAACTCTCAACAAAATATTAGCAAACCAAATATAGCAATGATCAAAAAGATCATACACCACAATCAAGTGGAATTTATTCTAGGAATGCAAGGTTGGTACAACATTAACAAATCAATAAATGTAATTCACCACATAAACAAAATGTAGGATAAAAACTTATGCAGACTCCAGCCCTTTGGAGTCTGTGGGTTGTGGATGTGGTACACTAATTCAAACGAACTACTGAGTCCTGTTGAGAAAAAGAAATGGCACGGCCACTCTCTCAAGGGGAGAGTAGGTTGACCCTTTCCTGAACAGACTTTTATTGCTCTCTAGTTGCATTACATCAAAGAAGGTTCTCATTATTTCTAGATTTAGTTAAGTGATTACTTCTTACAGATAACAAAAAAAAAAAAGAGAGAGAGAGAGAGAGAGAAAGCAGCAAATGCAAGGAAATAATAAAAATGATTGATTTGGTTACATTTCATCCTTGGGACATCTTAGCACAGACTTCAGGCAGTTGCTTCAGAGATACACATTAAACCTCTGCAGTTTTAACGCAGGGTGAGGGAGTTTCAGCTAAAGCAAGTCTCATAGCAGCCTGGGTACAATGCAGGCCTGATTCCCCATGGGAAAGCCGATCTGCACGCCTGGCTCCTGTGTGCCGCCTCGCATTGATTGGTTTTCCAGATCAATACGGGGCTACATGCACTGTTGCCATGCTGATCAGTTAGTTCCCTGTAAAAAAACCACATGATCAAATCAATAGATACAGAAAAAGCATTTGATAAAATCCAGCATGCATTTTATGATAAAAACTCTCAGCAAAGTAGGAATGGAAGGAATGTACTTAAATATGATAAAGGCCAAATATGACAAACCCACGGCCAGCATCATACTCTATGGGCAAAATTTACAAGCCTTCCTCTTAAGACTGGGAACACAACAGGGATGTCCACTTTCATGTCTCTCATTCAAGTTAGTGCTGGAAGTCCTAGCCACAGCAATCAGACAACAGGAAGAAAAAAAGGCATCAAATAGGAAAGGAAGAAGTAAAACTGTGTTTATTTGCAGATGAAGGATACTGTACATAGAGAACTGCAAAGATTCCACCAAGAAACTACTAGGACTGATAAATGAATTCAGCAAAGTAGCAGGATACAAAGTTAATATCCAGAAATCAGTTGCATTTTTATGTCAACAATGAACAGAAAAGGAATTTTTTAAAAAATCCCACTTACAATTGCTCAAAAAGAATAAGGTATCTAGGAATAAATATAACTAAGGATTTAAAAGACCAGTACTCAGAAAATTATGAGACACTGAAGAAGAAAATAGAAAAAGGTACAAACAAGTGGAAGCACACACTGTATTCATGGACAGGAAGAATTAACATCATTAAAATACCCACACTAACCAAAGCAATCTATAAATTCAACACAATTCTTATCAAGATTCCATGACCCATTTCACAGAACTAGAACAAACATTTCAAAAATGTGTATGGAACCACAAAAGGTCCTACATAGCAACAGTGATCCTGGGAAAGAAGAACAAGTTGAAGAATCATGCTATCTAGTATCAAACTATATTATAAGGCTATAGGAATCAAAACAGCATGGTACTGGCATAAAGGCAGACACATAGATCAATGGAACAGAATAGAGAGCCCAGAAATAAACCCACACCTTTGGAGTAAATTAATATTTGACATAGAGTGGGCTAAAGACAGCTTATTCAATAATTGGTGTTGGAAACTGAACAGATATGTGCAGAACAATGAAACTAGACCACCCTCTTACACCACACACAAGAATAAATTCAAAGTGGATTAAAGACATAATTGTTAGACCCAAAACCATAAAAATCCTAGAAGAAAACATTGGCAGCAAAATCTCAGACATTGCTCATACCAATGTTTTATGGGATATATCTCCCCAAGCAAGGGAAACAAAAGAAAAAATAAATAAAGGGAACTATATCGAAATCAAAAGATTTTGCATAGCAAAGGAAATCATCAACAAAATAAAAAGACAACCAAGAGAATGGGAGAACATATATGCTGATGCACCTGATGAGTAGTTAATATCCAAAATTCACAAAGTACTTACAAAACTCAACACCAAAAAACCCCAAACAACCCAATTTAAAAAAGGGCAAAGGACCTAAATAGACACTTCAGACAGGACATACAGAGGGCCAATGGACATATGAAAAGATGCTCAATGTTGTTAATCATCAGGAAAATACAAATTAAAATCACAACGAAATGCCATCTCACACCTGTCAGAATGGCCATCATGAATACACCAACAAACAACAAGTGCTGGTGAGGCTGTGGAGAAAGGGGAATCCTTTTACACTGTTGGTGGGAATGAAGACTGATGCAGCTTCTGTGGAAAGCAGTATGGAGATACCTCAAAATATTAAAAATGGAGCTGCCTTTTGTCTCAGCAATCCCACTTCTGGAAATAAATCTGAAGGAACCCAAAACACCAATTCAAAATAATATAAACACCCCAATGTTCACTATTTACAATATTACAATAACCAAGATATGGAAGCAGCCCAAGTGTCCATCAGTAGACAAGTGGATAAAACAACTATGGGATACTTACACAATGGAATTCTGCTTGGCCATAAAAAATAAAAAAGTTTTACCCTCTGCAACAGTACACATAGACCTGCACAACTTTACACTAAGTGAAATAAGCCAGCCAGAGAAAGATAAATACCATATGATATCACTCATATGTGGAATCTAATGAACAAACTGAACTAACAAGTAAAATAGAGAGAGATTCATCGATAGAGAGTAGGCTGACAGCTAAGTGGGGAGGGGAGGGTGTGCAGGTATTGAGCAAAAAGAGAAAAGGACTCATGGATATGGACAACATTGTGGTGATTGTGGTGGGGAGGGAGTATAAGGGGACTAAATGGTAATGGAAAAATATACAATAAAAAATCATTTAATTTAAAAAAAAACTGTTGCCTGTTTCCCTTAGACCCATCATTCTCAACCAGGCAATTTCCCCCCAGGGAATATTGGGGAATATCTGGATACCCTGTTGGTTGTAAAAACAAGGGGAGGGTGTGCTACTGGCATCTAGTGGGTAGAGGCCATGGATGCTGCCAAACACCCTACAATGCACAGGTCAGCTCCCACAACAAAGAATTATCCATCCCAAAGTGTCAAGTATAGAGGTTGAGAAATCCTACCCTAGACAATCTAGAAATGATGCAGAGGAGGCTTAATTCCTATCTATCTCAGCATCACCTTCTTCACCCCACTATAATTCTGATGTAGACAAATTATATATACTTCCATGGCTTTTATATTAACCTTTCCCCTGGAATTACCTTAATGAACCTCAACTCACTCTTTGTATCCTCCTTGACTTGTTCAGCAGAATCATTCCTCTTTAGATCCTACTTTGCAAGAGGCTTGCAAGAAGATTCACTAACTAATCTCATATACTAAGTACCTTTAACTCACTGTTAAGCTTAAATGAATCATCTGGCCAATTGCCCACTGAATGGATGAGGCCTTAAAAACAAGTTTAGAATATTTTTTCTATCACTCCCCCGCAGAGTACAGTATTTTATTTTCATGGGCTAAATAGAGGCCATCCTCCAGTCTAGTAATCTAAAATGAAAGCATCCCACACAACAAAGAAAGGAGACTGCAGGCCAATATTGCTGATGAACATAGATGCTAAAATCCTCAACAAAATATTGGCAAATTGGATCCAGGAATACATTAAAAAGATCATACACCATGATCAAGTGGGATTCATACCAGTGATGCACAGATGGTATAATATTAGCAAATTGATTAACATAATATACCACATAAACAAAATGAAAGACAAAAGCCACATTATCATACCAATAGATGCTGAAAAAGCATTTTTAAAGTACAGCACCCATTCATGATAAAAACCCTCAGTGCAGTGGAAATAGAGAGAGCATACCTCAATATACCAAAGGCCATACATGAGAAAACTATAGCCAACATCATACTTAATGGGCAAAAACTAAAAGCTTTCCCCTTAAGATCAGGGGAAAAGATAAGATACCCAAGACAAGGGTATCTGCTTTCAACACTTTTATTCAACATTGCACTGAAAGTTCTAGTTATAGCAATCAGACAAGAAAAAGAAATAAAAGGCATCTAAATTGGAAAGGAAGAAGTAAAACAGCAATTATTTGCAAGCAATATGATTGTGTACATAGAAAACCTTAGAGGCTCCAACAAAGAACTACTCAACTTAAGTGAATTTAGCAAAATAGCGAGATGCAAAGTCAATATTCAAAAATTGAAGAAATATTTTTACACAACAATGAAATCAGAAACAGAAATTAGGGAAAAAAATCCCATTTACTACAACAAGAAAAATAAAGTGCCTAGGAATAAACTTAACCCAGTAGATAAAAGACCTATACTCTGAAAACTACAGAACACTGAAGAAAGAAATTAAGGAAGATACAAATAAATGGAAGCATAAACCACATTCATGCATTGAAAGAATTAACACCATTAAAATGTTCATAGTACCCAAAGCAATCTATAGATTCAACACAATCCCCATTAAAATACCAATGACATGTTTCACAGATTTAGAACAAATATTTCAAAAATTTATATGGAACTAAAAATGACCCTGAATAGTTTCCACAATTTTAACAAAGAAGAACAAAGTAGGAGGGATCACAGTACCTGATATCAAGCTATACTACAAGGCCACTGTAATCAAAACAGTCTGGGTCTGGTATTAGAAAAGACACATACATCAATGGAACAGAATAGAGAACCCAGAAATAAAGCCAAGTCTCTATGGCCAATTAGTATTTGAAAAAGGGGGCAGGAGCATAGAATAGAGTAAAAATAGCACCTTCAATAAATGGTGTTGGGAGATCTGTACAGGTACATGCAAAAAAAAAATGAAACTAGACCACCAACTTATACCATACACAAGAACAAACTCACGATGGATAAAAAAATTTAAATATAAGTCATGACACCATAAAAGTCCTAGAGGAAAACATAGGCAGTAAAATTTCAGATATCCCATGCAGCAATATTTTTGATGATACACCTCCTAGGGCAAGGAATATAAAGGAAGGAATAAACAAATGGTACTATATCAAATTAAAAGCTTCTGCATGGCTAAAGAAAATATTAGCAAAATAAAACATGAACCAATCGTATGGGAAAATATATTGCCAATGATAACTCAGACAAGGGTTTGATCTCCAAAATACATAAAGAACTCACATGGCTTCACACCAGGAAGACAAACAATCCTATTAAAAAATTGGCAAAGGACCTGAACAGACACTTCTCCAGGGAGGACACAAAGATTGCCCATAAACATATGAAAGAAAGTATGCTCCACATCATTAGCCATCAGAAAGATGCAGATTAAAACCACAATGAGATACTGCTTCACACCATTTAGAATGGCCATCATTAACAGATCAACAAACAACAAGTGCTGGCAGGGATGTGGAGTAAAGGGAACCCTAGTGCACTATTGGTGGGAATGCAGACTAGTATAGCCACTGTGGAAGACAGTATGGAATTTCCTCAGAAAACTAAAAACGGAACTGCCTTTTGAACCTGTGATTCCACTGCTGGGATTATACCCTAAGGACCCTGAAACACCAATTCAACATAACCTATGTACCCCTATGTCCTTAGCAGCAATATTTACAGTAGCCAAGTGCTGGAAACAGCCTAAATGCCCATTGGTAAATGATGGATGAAAAAACTGTGCTACATTCACACAATGGAATACTATGCTGCAGAAAGAAAGAACTCCTACCTTTTACAAGAGCATGGATGGAACTAGAGAGTATTATGCTAAGTGAAATAAGCCAGGCGTTGAAAGACAAATACCGTATGATCTGATCTACAAGAGGAATCTAATGAACAAGACAAACAAATGAGCAAAATAGAACCAGAGGCATGGAAACAAAGGAAAGACTGACAGCAACCAGAGGAAAAGGGGATAAAGGAGGAAAGAAGGGGAAGAGTCTAATCAATGAACAAGGACAAATGACCCAGGGACATGGACAACAGGGTGTGGATTGACAGTGGGAGTGGAGTGGGGGGTGGCCAGGGAGAGCAATGGAGAAAAATTAGGATAACTGTAATAGAACAATAAAAAAAAAAAAAAAACACCACCACAACAAATGCAGGTATCCCATGTGGCCCCCCAGGATAGCAGTTGGATGTTGTATAATTCAGTCAGAAGACAAGAAAAGAAGTTTAATCTCCACAAACTCCTAAGAATTTTCCTTCTGATTAAGAGAATTCTGAAATTCTGCATAATTTAAAAATACTTCATGTGCTAATGGAAAAGAACTAAGAGTAGAAATAAACCTTTGCTATAAATAATTAATGCTATCAAAATGTCATGGTACAGTGCTCCTCTGATAGGGACAAAGACAGATCATTTTCTAGGGTTTTATCTGGAGAGTGTCAGGCTGTGCATTAGAATGATTCATTCATTTTGCTTATTTATTTATTGCTTTGGATGTCTCTTTCCAACTACTTCCATAAAAGACTCCATCTAGATACAAAGTGAAATACTATATATATATATATAAATAAAACTTATGTATATATATATACATATATATACACCCGTGCGCGCGCACACACACACACACACAATGTGTATGTGTAAAATTGGAGAAAAATCTGTCCAAAGAAATATGACAAAACTACTAGCTGTTTACGGCAATTTAGAGTGCCATGATTTTTTCAAAGCATTTATCAAGTGATATTACAATTATTTGTTAATATGTTCATCTTGCCAGTAGACTGCTACTCTTTGAAAGTGCTATTATCTTATTCATGTTGCACTTCATTTGCCCAGCACAATGACCAGCATAGGGTAGGGGCTCAAGAAATGCCTATTACTACTGTGAATGAATACATGAGTTTATTAATTGCAGTTGGCACTAAATCTCCAAGTTTCCTGGAAGCCTGAGATCAAAAACAGAAAGAAAAAGTGCATTAGGAGGAAATAAATTATGTATTTTTATGAAGGAAAGAATGATTTGGTAAGCATAACATGGCTTAGATTAAATCTAAGGGAAGGAGGGAGGGAGGGATACAAATATGAGGAGGTGAGTTCATGGCCGTTTGTGTCCTTCCAAATAACCCAAAATTAAGTGCCAACAATAAGGTGTTGAGCTTGATCCTGAGATTGCAAAGATGAGTAAAACAAAACTCTAACTTTATAATACTTGTGTGAGGGTGGGGGTCTTCAGTCTTTGGCTGTATATTTGAGTCACCTGGAGAGATTTTTATATATCTTAAGTTCTTCTCCACCCCAGAGCAATGAAATCAGAAACTCTGGAGATGAGGCCCACATAAGCATCAATAGCTTTTAAAGCTCCCCAGCTGATTACAATTATAGTCAAGGATGCGAACTACTGACTTCTAGTCTAGTGGAGGAAAGCAATTAAATGAAGTTCATTGAAAATACATCTGTAGAATATCTTGAATAAAGGAAGGAATGGGAGTTAGCATTTATTTAGCAACTACTCCAGCCTAAGCAATGTGCTGTGTGTTACTTTATCTCATTTTATTTTCATGGCATGCTTCGGAGGTAAATATTATTATCTACAGTTGAAAGATGAGGAAATGAAAGCATAATTTTAAATTAAAGACAGAGACACAGTCCTTACTATACAGGATTTTTCGAAAACCAAAATGACAGAAGGAACATAGGAAATACATATAGTTAGAAAAGAAAGAGAAAACTCAAAAAAAATGCAGAGGATCTGACTTCATGTATGAGTAATGCCACTGCATATGACCTGTGCAGTCTCTATAATGAGAGTAATAAAGTTAAAATCTAATATTCCATAATATTCTAGTGTACCTTTAACAAAGGTACACTAGAGAAAAGTAATAGTACCGTTGTAGTTGCAATCAAAAAGAAATTACAGGCGTCAGAGATGGACAACTAGCCATCACTCTAGCCTTCCAGAGGTATTAGAAACTGGATCAGGTAGCTCTTGACTTTGTAAATTAAAAAATCTATTTGTGGGGACATTGGTTTGACTCTTAGGGATTGACATATAGGAAGTCAACATTCAAAGTCTGATGTATAAACTGTTCTGCCAAAGTATTGCTACATAAAGAAAGAAATGTTTCTGTTAACTTTATTTAGGCCAAGGTCACCACGTGTACAAATCAAGTTAAAATAGATGCTGTTAAGAACTTTTTTTCTGGTTCCCACAGCATTACTTGCATCTTTTACCCTCCACAGTCTGTGCACCTTCCTAAAACAGAGCAGATAAGAATACAATTCTGTCCTCTTTGAGATTTCCTTTACTACATTCCATTAATACCACCTCTTTCTATTAATATTGTTTTTCTATAATACAATTGCTATTTCAGTTTCTTGTTAATTGACTTCAACTGTTTCACTATAAAGGCTTTGGTTTATACTTGACTGTATCACACCTTCAATTATATAATTACAAGGTTATAGTATCAGCTATGTTCATAGACTCACATGTCCATTCCACATCAAGTTCTTGAAAGAAACACAAATAGAAACTAGATAAGGAAACAGACCTCATCCAGTCTGTGCCTCCAATGGTTGAACTGCCCTGGGCAAAGAATTTAATCTTTCTGAGCATAGAGACCCCCATTGTGAAAGACAGAGAAGATGACTACCACTATCTCTTTGTGCATGTGAAAAAGTTTTAATAATACATTAATTTAACCATCACACAGTAGACATTGGGGAACCTTTGTAATATGCTTTTTCAAAATGTCCACCTGATCATCTTGATTGAGCGTGATATTCTCAGACTGTCTCTACCACTGATTTACTGCAAGAAATCACTAATCTCATTTGCTACACTTAAATTCTCCTTCACTGCACTTTTAGGAATTAACTTTATCTTGACATTCTGGAGGCATTGTACCATTTCCCTTAGGCTCTGACAACCCTCTGCATAAAACTTTACAATTTGTATCATTATCTCTTATGGTTTCTTATGAACTTGATGGCATCTTTAGGAAAGTGGCAGGAATATATTATTTCTACTTCCCAGATGACAGATAGGTGACACAGTAGGTAGGTGTTGGACTCAAACGCATTTCTGTTGATTCCAAGTGTTCTCTACATCAGGTGTGAGTTCTTTTACTATCCAATCTTACCAACTCTTATGAGGCTCAAGGAAGTCATTCTAATCCTAGGGTTCTACTTTTCCCCTCTAAAGAGGAAGCTAATTAGTTGTTTCTCCATGACACTCAGTTTTTGTCAGATGTTTAAGAAAAGTGTTTAAAGAACAAGCAGAAAAAATGGAAGACTAAAAAAACATATAATATCAACTAAAATTAATTAAAGAATCTATTAATCAGTCCTATGGGAACAAAGCTTAAGGGGTTAGGGAATTTATAACCTAGAAAGAGAAAGGAACAAGCAGCATCCTTATTAACTTTCTCTACATAAAGGGTTAAGACAAGGAACACGGAACCTCTGTTCTCAGAATTAAATATTAGAGGGTATACGCCTCAGGGATTTAGGTCAGAGCTTCCTTACTATAGGGATGGTTACACAAAGAAACAGAACTCCAAAAGTTCCCAGTCCAGGCCCCAGGCATGGCATTAGCAGCAGTCAGCCTAGATTCACACCTTGCTCTGCCTGGGAATCTCCAAACCCAGCATTAGTAGCAGCCATCTCAGATTGCTTAATAGTTCATGTAGGGGTGGGGGTGTGTATGCAGAATATAGGTGGGGACTATCCTTGGCCAGCATCACCTGGGCAACATCATAGCCTGCTCACCTGGTGGACACCTACAGACAATGTCAGAGCAACACCACCCTGCCCCTGCACAGCTGATCCTCCATTGAGGGTAGAGGTTGGTGGTCAGTTGTCATAGCCAATCCTTGTATCTGACTGTTGTGAGTAAATCCCTCCCGTTGAACTGCCAACAGCAATCAAGTCTCAACTACTAGAGGAGGGTTTACTCAGACCATATGAAGGGAAGATCTTGAGTACCCAGCTTGGGTGATAAGGGAGGCTGTGCCACTGTACCCTACAGGATACCTACTACATTAGGCCACACTACCAAGACACAGAGTCAAAGCAGCTCTACCTAATACATAGAAGTAAACACAGAAGCTGCCAAAATGAGGAGACAAAGAAACATGGCTCAAATAAAGGAACAGATCAAAACTCCTGAAAAAGAACCAAACAAAGTGGAGATAAGCAGTCAATGAGATGCAGAGTTCAAAGCACTGGTTAAAAGTATGCTCAAGGAACTTAGGATGTCAACAGCTTAAAAAAGATCAAGTCAGAAACAAAGGTTACATTAATTGAAATAAAGAACAATTTGCAGGGAAACAACAGCAGAGTGGATGAAGCTGAAAATCAAAGCAATGATTGGATACATAAGAAGCAAAAAACAACCAATCAAAACAACAAGAAGAAAAAAAGAAGGATAGTGTAAGCAGCCTCTGGGACAGCTTCAAACGTTCCAACATTCACATCACAGGATGCCAGAAGGAGAAGGGAAAGAACAAGAAATTGGAACTCTATTTGAAAAAGTAATGAAAGAAAACTTCCCTAATTTGGTGAAGGAGATAGACATGCAAGTTCAGGAAGCACAGAGAGTTCCAAACAATATGGATGAAAAGAGGCCCACTCCAAGACATATCATAATTAAAATGTCCAAGATTAAAGATAAAGTGAAATTCTTAAAAGCAGCAAGAGAAAAGCAGTTAGTGACATACAAGGGAGTTCCCATAAGACTGTCAGATGATTTCTCAAAAGGAACTTTTTGATAAAATTTCCCAAAGGAGTGGCAGCTTTAGTGACACACTGCCCAATTACCAGGGACGCCAGTGCTCCTCTGGAATAGAGAGAATTTGTTTGGACATTTTGGTCCCAGACACAGCACTTTCAGATAAGAAGGATGATGTAGGAGTCAAGAATATAGTGATTTGTTTGAGCTAGAAGGGACTGGCAAGAAATACTCAAAGTCATAAAAAAGAGGGACCTATAGCTAACATTATTGTACCCAGCACAGCTATTATTGAGACCTTTGGACTCCACCTGCAGCATTAGCTTTTCCTGCCTGATAGCCTTCAAACTAGAATACCTGCTCTTCCTGCCTTATTGTTTTTAAACTTGAACATTACCTCTATCTGCATCTCTACACAGCTGGCCAATCTACAGATTAGACTTGTTAGCCTCCATAACTATATTAGCCCGTTTCTCATAGTAAATATATTCATGCTACAAGTAAGAGAGATAGAATTTTGGTATTTTTACCGAAAAAAAAATAGGTTGTAGAATCTCACTGGCTAATAGGAAAACTAGAACTAGAAAGAGAGATGAGGGTTTTCTTATTTAAAGTGGAGGAAGAGACTCTATATGGAGATGTTCTTCCCTTTAAGGCAGGGGAAAAAAGCTGAGGCAGAAAAGGCCAGCCTGTGTATCCATGAAGAGGCCACCAGGCAGGCAAGGTTTATCCCCATACTATGTCAAGAACCAAGATACCTGAGGGAAAAAAAACAGATGCCATCAATAACAGTGGGGTATTATAATATGCCAAAGGTACTTGGTCAGGGAAGGGCAGGATATATGACTTGAAGAAGTTGCATGGAATTCTGATAAGCCCTGGGAGTGAAAGCCCTCTCCTTCCTTCTTCATCCCTAACACACTATAAGTATTGCTGGTAGCTAGAAGCCCGGCTCCTGCCTTTCTCTTCTTTTTAAAAATATTTCTATCTATCTATCTATCATCTATCTTATTCTCACCCAAGGACATTTTTTTCCATTGCTTTTAGAAAGAGAGGAAGGGAGAGGGAGAAACAGTGATGTAAGAGAGAGCACTGATTTGTTGCCTTCCGTATGTGTCCCAAACCCACATGTGTCCGTATGTGGGTTTCATGGGGGATCAAACCCACAACCTAGGAATGTGCCCTAACCAGGAATCAAACCTTCAAACTTTCAGTTATGGGGCAATGCTCCAAACAACTGAGCCACACCAGCCAGGTCTGCTCTTCTTATTTTTGGATGGTGTGGCCCTGCCATATTCTCATCCTTAATGGCTTGCCAAACTCCCAACTCTAAAGAGTGAATTTCCACCCATGCAGGGAACAAATTTTACTGGTATCTGTAACCTCAACACTAAGATTACTGCCTGGAACAGATTGAATTCTCACAGGAATCCACCTGTAAGAATCATCTTGACTATGAAGTGATTTCCTTGATTATTCAATTATTTATCAAATGCTTATTATTATGAGCCACACTCCATTCTAGTCACCAATACACAAAGATGAGTGAGAGATGATCCACAAAGCTCAAAGGCTAGTGGGCTAGGGTTATATAAAGGGAAATGAATTGCTGTTTAGGCTATTGCTAGTTTCAAATAAAAATCCAAGCAGAAACTGTCTAATCCATCTATTCACTCATTAACAATTCAGCCAATGTGTACTGGGTGCCACATGTACCAGAGCTTACATAGACAAAGAACATATGGTACATGGACCACAGAAGTTTGCCATTATAATCACAGACACATTCAACATGCAATAGGTACTAATAAATGTATTTGTAAAGATCAGTGGGCATCCAGAGTAAGAACCAGGCTACAGGAGTCAAAAAGAGGCCTCGAGTGAAGAAACACAGTCTTATAAATAAAAGGGATATGACTTCCAACAAGAGTGTTTAGCCTTTTCTTTTTTAAGTTATACAATTCTTAAATGCAACCTTAAGAAGAAAAATAGGAAAAAGTAGTAATGCTTCTTGTTGAAGTGTGTAGAGTTCGGGGGAGTGAGAAGCCCAGAAGCCCTCACTCAGCCTTTCCAGTAGGCCCTGGGTGCCTCTAAAATCCCTGAGCCAAATCTGAGCCTCGCAGTGTAAAACTCACTGCCTTCCTTGAGCAAAGAGGAGGAGACATGCTTCTTGATGCCTCTCCAAAACCTGTGGCTGATTTGCTCTATAAGAGACCAAGCATTGCTTGACCAACTGGTGCTTTGTGTCCATAAGAGGAAAACAAGGATGTGGAGAGGCCCAGCATCCTGGGAGGCTAAATAAGTTCCTTGAGCTTCCAAGAAAATAAAGAAGGGGGTGGGCATGGGGAGGCTTCCTGAGGCCTTATTAACAGCCTGGCTTTGACAATCCCAATGGAGAAGCAGCCTTAGTGACAAACTGACCAGTTACTGTGACACCAGTGCTCCTCTGGAACTGAGAGAATTTGTTTAGAAATTTTGGTCCCAGACACAGCATTTTCAGATAAGAAGGATGATGCAGGAGTCAAGAATACAGTGATTTATTTGAGGGTGCAAAGAAAGATGGAAAAAATGTCTTTGAAAAGATCAACTCTTCTCCAGGGTATATACACTCAGGCCCTGCTCAAGCCAAGGAGGCAATTTACTTGTTCTTAATTTTATTGACATGACAAGGCAAACCAGTTTTGCCAAAGACAACTCCTCTGTGCCTGAGGGTTTTGGTGTCACCACAGTATACTCTACAGTGTAACTCCTCTTTCCCCAGACCTTTCTCTTTCTGTTTTAGTGACTTGCTGCTCCACATAATTTCTGTGCTTCACACATTTTCCATGAAACCATGCCCCTAACACCTGGCTTAAAATTTAGGGTATTGTATTTGTGGTGTAACTTTTTAAAAATCATTAAGAATAAAAATCAATAACTAAAATTATGCAATTGCCTCTGGGCACAATGTATTCTGATTTAGATCAAACTGTATTTTCCTGGAAACTTTAATTTTTTGCTTTTATTTTTTAATCATTTAAAAATGTTTTCAGTTACAGTTGACATTCATTACATTAGCTTCAGATGTACAGCCTAGTGACCAGACATTACATAACTTATTAAGTGATCATCCCAATAAATACCACAGCCATCTGACCTCATGCATAGCTATTAGAATACTATTAACTATATTCCCTATGCTGTACTTTAAATCCCCATGACTATTCTGTAACTACCAATCTGTACTTCTTAATCCCTTCACCTTTTCACCCAGTTCCCCAAACCCCCTCTCATCTGGCAAGCATCAAAATGTTCTCTGTATATGTGAGTGTGTTTCTGTTCTGCCTGTTTATTTACTTTGTTTTTTAGATTCAATTGCTGATACACATATATTTATTGCCATTTTATTGTTCATATTTTTTTATCTTTTTCTTTCTTTACCTTCTTAAAAAAATGCTTTAACATTTCATATAATACTAATTTGGTAGTGATGAACTCCTATAGCTTTTTCTTGTCTGGGAAGCTCTTTATCTGTCCTTTGATTCTAAATGATAGCTTTTCTGGGTAGCATAATTTTGATTATAGGTCCTTGCTTTTCATCATTTTGAATGTTTCCTGCCAATCCTTTCTGGCCTGCAAAGTTTCTGTTGAGAAATCAGCAGACAGTCTTACGAGAGCTCACTTATAGGTAACTAACTGCTTTTCTCTTGCCACTTTTAAAATTTTCTCTTTGTCTTTTAACCTATTGCATTTTAATTATTATGTGTCTTGGTATGGGCCTCTTTGGGTTCATCTTGTTTGGGACTCTGCTTCGTAGACTTATACATCTACTTCCTTCATCAGGTTATGGAAGTTTTCTGTACATATTTTTTCAATTAGGTTTTCAATTTTTTGCTCTGTCTTTTTTTCTTCTGGCATCTCCATGAAACGAATGTTGGTAAACTTGCAGTTGTCCCAGAGGTCCTTAAACTATCTTTGTGTGTGTGTGTGTGTTAATGTATACTTTCTTTTTTTATAAAAAAGGTTTTGTTTATTTATTTTTAGAGACGAGGGAAGGGAGGGAGAAAGAGAGGGAGAGAAACATCAATGTGTGGTTGCCTCTCACGCACCTCCTACTAGGAACGTGGCCCACAACCCAAGCATGTGCCTTGACTGGGAATCAAACAGGTGGCCCTTTGGTTCACAAGCTGGCACTCAATCCAATGAGCCACAGCAGCCAGGGCATCCTCATTTTTTTCTATTCTTTTTTCTCTTTGCTGTTCTAACTTGGCATCTTTTGTTTCCTTATATTCCAAATTACTGATTTGCTTCTCAGCTTCATCTACTCTACTGTTGATTCCCTATAAATTATTCTTCATTTCAGTTAGTGTATCCTTAATTTCTGACTGTTTTTTATGTTGTTAAGGTTCTCACTAAGTCCTTGAGCATCCATATAACCAGTGTTTTGAGCTCTGCACCTAGTAGATTGCTTGTCTTTATTTTGTTTAGTAGTACTTTTTCTAGAGTTTTGTTCTGTTCTTTAATTTGGGACATGTTTCTTTGTCTCCTCATTTTGTCAGCTTCCCTATGTTTGTTACTATGTGTTAGATAGAGCTTCTATATCTTCCAGGCTTGGTAGAGTGTCCTAGTGTAGTAGGTGTTCCATAGGGTCCAGTGGCAAAGCCTCCTTGATCACCTAAGCTGGGCAGTCAAAATGCATTCCCCGATGTGTGCTATGTATACACCTCCCTTCTGTAGTTGAGCCTTGGTTGCTATTGGCACACCAATATGAGAGAATTACCCCCAGGCTGGTCAGCAGCAAGTACTGGCTATGACTAGCAACCACTGACCTCCAACTACAGTAGAGGACCAACTATGCAGGAGCCCACCCCACATATCAGTACTTACTTCAGTGGGGCTCTGATGCTCACTGAGTTTGCCTCTTGAGTATGTTGCTTATAAGGGTGGTTGGGTGGTGGTGTTTGAGCATGGTCTGTAGCTGTCCACTGGTTGCACTAGCTCTGGGTCCTCCTGGGAGGTGCAGGCCAAGGTCAGTCACTGCCTGTGTTCTGCCTGGGCCACCTAGTATGAGCTACAGAATGATCTGAAAATGTCTGCTATTTATGCTGGGATTAGAGGTACCCAGATGAGGCCAAACTGTGAACCACGGCTGCTTGCTGCTAGTGCCAGAACTGGGGGCCACTAAGTGAGAGGTACAGATGCCAGATGCTGCTTATGTGAGAGATTTTAGAAAAATCTGAAGAATGATCTAAGATAGCCATTCATATAGAAAAACCACTGGAAACAGCTTGAGTGGGCCTGAAAGTAGGATGGGTCAGGGCCTCAGGGAATCACGAGGGTGGGGCAAACAGTGTGAGCCAAGTTAATGGAGTCTCAGATATGGCACCTGCCTGCTGCCTCTGTGGCTCTCTGAGGGGAAGGCTCATTGAAGGAACAATGGCCTCTTTCAGCACTTCTGTTTGTGAGAATACTACCCCCACAGCTCTCACTCTGATACCAGACAATCCAGCTCCACCCCTTACATCTCTGATGTTTTTCAAGCAGCTGCCTCAACCTGGACCTCACATGGAGTGAGTCCAAGTAAGTCTGTGCATGAGTCCTTTAAAGGGAACTTCCTGGGGCTCAAGAAGCACTCTATCTCCCTTAGCCTCAATCCGAATTACAGCCAGGAATTATGGGAACTTCTCTTCCTGGCATTGGAACCCTGGGGTGGGCAGGAGACTGGTATAGGGCTGGGACTCCTTGTTCCTCTGAGGGGATCTCTACAGCTTAGATATCCCTCCCAATTTTTATCTGCCACATGTGTGCAGTGCGAGCCTATTCTGAATCTCTGCCCTTCCTACCAGTCTTGATGTGGCTTCTTCTTTAATTCCCTACTTGTAGAACTTTTATTCAGCCATATTTCACACAGTTCTGAATGATGGTTCTATACAGATGGTTCTGGCATCTGTATTTCTTGTTTAGTGGCCCCCAGTTGTAATTAGTTGCAATTTTGATGAGGCTGTGGGAGGAGGTGAGTACTATGCTTACCTATGCTACCACCTGGACCAAAGTCTAATGTTTTGCTTTTAATCCACAAAAAATCTTCTAAAAATTTGGAAGTTTACAGAAATTATTTTTAAAATGGCATCTCCCGCTTCATTCTCCCAGCTTCACTTTCCTTGCTAAGGTGTCAGTAAGAACCTAATTCTGCATTCCATTTGTTTTTTATAAATAAATCTTTATTTTGCTTTGTTTATTTATTATTTATGGTTATTTTCACACTACAACAGGTAGAGTAAGTGGTTGCAACAGAGACTGCCTTGCCCTGAAAGTATAAAATACTTTATTTTATTTATTTTATTTTTTAATTGTTTTTCAGTACAGTTTTCTGTGTTTTACTCCCATCCCAGACCACCCCCCAGTGCTTCCCACCTCCCTCCCCTTTCCACCCCCCTTAGTTTTTGTCCATGTGTCCTTTATACTTGTTCCTATAATCCCCTCCCTTTTTCCCTGAAATTCCCTCCCCTCTCCCCTCTGGATACTGTCATCCCCTTTTCTATTTCAATGTCTTTGACTATATTTTGCTTGCTTGTTTGTGTAGTTGCTTAGGTTCCTGTTAAAGGTGAGATCATACGGAATTTGTCCTTTACTGCCTGGCTTATTTCACTTAGCATAATGCTTTCCAGTTCCTTCCATGCTGTTGCATAGGGTAGGAGCTCTTTTTTTCTTTCTGCCACATAGAATTCCATTGTATATATGTACCATAGTTTTTTGATCCATTCATTTACTGATGGGCACCTAGGTTGTTTCCAACATTTGGCTATTGTAAATTG
>PVKM010004612.1:0-34381 GCA_004027735.1 Carollia perspicillata
TGGCAGCCACCTCGTTTTCCTGCCGCTTTCTCTCTCCGCCACCTGCCGACTCCGCCCCTCTTACCGGTTGGGTTGAATGGCCGTGGACTTCCGCATTTCAATTTTCTTTGTTCTGGTTGTGTTATTGTTTATAAATATTTGTTGTCCTTAATCTTGGTTGTGAGAGGAGACACAGTGTTTCCTCCAACTTGGCCGGAAGTTGCTTAATCCATTTTTAATTCATTCTTGTACAATATATGGTATAAGAAGGTGGTCCAGTTTCATTTTTGGCATATATCTAATTTTCCTAATACCACTTACTGAATAGACTGTCTTTACCTTCTTCTACATTCTTACCTCATTTGTCAAATATTAATTGACAAGGTAGGTGTGTGTTTATTTATGTGCCCTCTGTTTTGTTCCATTGATCTATATGTCTGTGTTTTTATGCCAGTATCATGCTGTTTTGATTGCTATAGCATTTTAGTATAGTTTGATATCACATAGTGTGATACCTCCAACTTTGTTCCTCCTTCTCAAGATTGCTGTGGCTTTTTGAAATTCTTTTGGTGGGTCCATATAAACTTTAATCTCAAAGCTTTAACAATTAACATTATATTTATAATAAGAAAACCACTCTTTTATTAGGGGAGATATATTTGGAGAAAAATGCAACCTCATTAATCTGTTAAATATTTATTGAGATTTTATTGAATCCAGAGTAATTTAGAGTAATAAATAAGGTCCCAAAGAAGAAAAGATGGAAGCTCATTCCATCAAAGAGGATGACCTAATGGATATCAGTATGTGAAATAAGGACATGTATATTTGATAATGGGAAAAAGTTTTGCTGTGCAATATTTCTGGGGAAATACCTAAAGGAATTTTAATATTATTAGACAATGGAGATAAAGTACATCCCAGAAAATCTACATGAGTTGGTCCACCTTAGATAAAATATGTAAGAGAATTCGGTATGTCTTGTGCTCCCTTCACTTTTCATTTCACATCCATTTCAGGTAATTTTGATCATCAGTAAACTCATGCTGCCCAAAGTCCATTGATAGAGGACAATGGAGGAAGGAATACTTATTCCACAGTGGCAGAGACTTCTGTTGTTACTGCACCCGGAAGACTTAGGAACTTGTTGCTGTATGCACCAAATTACAGTGACATGAGTTTCCTATCTTACCAGCAATTTGCAGAGTCCACTGGTAGCATTTCTAGGTTGCAAAGGAGGAGGTCTCACACATATCTGCCCATAGCCCACACTCACCAGTCCTCGTGCACTGGCTGTCCATCAGCTCTCCGTCCTGCTCCCCCACTGCTCTCCTTCCCCCAGCTGTGCACCTCACCAAAATGGAGAGAAACTCCTCCAAATGTGCTCAGGCTCATAACCTAGAAAGAAATCCATGCTAGGTTACCTATGTCCATCCATCACCCTTACAATGCAATAGCCCCAACGAGGCTTGCAGTAAGGCTTGTCAGGCCTCCCACCTTTACGGAAAGCCATTTGTAAACTAACTTTCAACACTCATGTTCTGCCTGATGATCCCAAATCCTTTAACTTTTAGTCATTTTGCTCATTTTATAACTGTTAAATTTTATTTATGTCTTTTCCTCTTTCTCTGTAAAATTTCTCTGTATCTAACAGAAAATTCAAACTGTGTCCTGGTGTTCCCTTAAAATCCCTACTGGTACCATTTATTCATGATGATTTCTTTTTATTTTGTAAATCCTACAGATAAAAGGATTTTCATAGCTTCCCTGATACGCCACGAATATTTCATGAGCCATGCATGCCAAACTGAGACTCTCATTCTGGTAAATAGTGAGTGGCTGGGCATGTGTGACAGCCAAGCATTGGCAGACTGAGGATATCTCTTGGGTACCCGGGGCACGGTGGACTGATTACTGCAGATACAGGCAACAGGGAAGGAAAGTTTGGGCTTAATCCAAGATCCCCAGCATATATACCGTGTTGCTGGGCCAGCTAGCAAACCTCATATAACAACATGGTATTATAAATTTGTGATCTTGACATGGCTCCTACGACTACAGAGTACTGAACCAAAAAAGACAAAAACTGCAACCAGCACCATCATCATTAATCCTATGTGAACCACTATATAAAAGAATAAAAATATATTTAATTTAAATGAAAGTCACTCCAAATTTAGAAAATTCAAAAACACTTTAAATACACTTTAATTAACTTTATATTCAAGCTCCAATATTTTATGGTTCTAAGGTGTGCTACATGATGTAAATGGTCGTATCAAAGATTATTTAAAACTATGAGATCATGACTTCCTATATTTTGACAGCTTGCATCCTCATTCTCAACTTGATTCTGCTCAAATTCAAAATGATGGCCTGCAGATCTTGACATAGTCTATGAAACTCTCAGGTGGATGAATCCCCATCTGTTAAGGTTTTTGAGCAGTGTATTTCACACCGATCTGATGTCTAGCATATGGTCACCTTTCCCATCCATGTCTTCCCTTTGTCAGCACTCTCCAATGGCTCTCATTTTGGTTCTAGTCTTTCACTTGATATCTGCTGCCTACAGATATTCCCTTTCTATCTCAGGGACCCTTTGTGGACTTCTGAGTTCTATTTTCTTTTATGTACTATCTTTTCATTGAATCTTTATACCCTACAACACAAAGATTTTATTATTGCCAGAATATTCACTTGTTCTAAGGAAATACCTTTAAAGATCTAAAGAGTTGGTGTCTGTACCTACTTACGCTTAGAGGCTTGTCAATTTATTAGGGCCTGGATACAAAACATCTAGAAACCAATGCACAATGCTAATAACAGTGAGATAACTCAACAGATATAAATGTTTCACAAAGGTGTTGCACAAGAAGAGGCCTATTAAGTAGACATGTGAATCTGGAGGAGGAGAAAGAGTAATTCTGTTTAATAAGATGTTTCCAGCATTATCTTACTAATTTGCTAAGGAGCAGGTACAGGCCATACAGCACTTATAAAGTAATTAGAAGTCCTTGATAATTGTTTTTTTAATTAACAACAAAAATTAAAAAAAAAACTTCTACCCATTCCCACTTCTCTTCTGGATTAATTGTGGTAGATTCAGAAAAGGCAGTTTATGCACAAGAGATTTTTCCAGTCCAAATTACAAGGTGAAGATGAACAAATTGTATACTCTTGTGTAATTTATAAAGGCAGGGAGGGTCCCTTTACTTCCATTCCTTTTAATGTTCCAAGGAAACCTGCTGATCTTTTCTGACAAACTTCTGCTCCTTTGTTATGGGAGAGAAGATCTCACTAAAGACACTTGCTTTGCCCTCAGCACATAATGGCATGTTCCATCTTCAGTTATTGAGGGCCACTTTGTCACATAAGGCCAACAAAGAAAATTCTGATCATCAGCAGTGATGACAAGGCTATCAGCATAGTTATAATGACACCTGCATGGTCTACAGAAACAAGATAGAATATTACTGTGATAAATCCAGACACTTCATACTGCAAGCAAATGACTGATCACTCAGAAAGCCAGAACTGTCCCCCCATGTGTTTAGGCTTCTATTTTATTTCACATTAGCCATTCTGTCTGCTCCCATGTTCCTCTATGCTAAGGACAAATATCTCTCCCAATGAATGAGTGTTCCACCAAAATTGATCCCTTCTTCTCCATCAGAATCTTACCAAATATTAAAGCTTACATTTAAAAGTATCATCTACTGGGAAGTAATTTTCTCATCTGAGAATTTCACCAGCTACTTGGTTTGACAGTACACCACGTCAGTTAATCTTCCACATTCTCATATGAAAAAAGAATTCCATATTCCCTTCATTCTATTTTATGCCTAGGAATTGAGACTGTGCTTTAGGGTGGGGTGAAAAATATAGGAAAGATCCCAATCTTTTGCATACATAAAAAAGGTAATTGGGGACATGTAAAATGCCTGATGAGTGTCATTTCTTGCCTTTTTCATGGCCACTGAAAGGCAGATTGTCACATTGGCAAACAGTGATCCATAAAATGAAAATATGTTTATAACCAAGGGACCATACACCCCCGTTAGCCCAAGGACAGTGCTGGCTAATGCCTGTGGCCCTGACATAATTGTTAAAACTGCCCTTTTCACCCTCAAAAATGTCCCAATTTGGACAATAACTTGTATGGTGAGCCTATTTATAATTAAGTCAGAAGAAAGAAGCCTACAAGTTTCTTAAAGTGACCTTCTGAGTCAATTTGATGTTTCCCCAAGCACTCAATCTCAAAAATACTTGATGGACTAGGTTCTTGTTTTATCAGTTTTTCTCAGGTTTTTGCTTTTAAACATCTATATAACTTAATAATTAGATATCAAAATCACACCAAACTACTCAAAGTTTTCAATCCAGCTGAAATCAACACCTCACCAGTTTCCACCCATGTTCATAGACCAAAAGGACTGGGCTAATTGTCTCACATTCATTTATACTTTTAATGAATATTTTAGTGAGTATGAGGGACAATGCTAAGTGCTGTGAGACACAGAAATCAAGTAAGACATGGACACAACCTTTGTTATCGTCTGTAAAGAAGATAAGAAATGTATATGATAAATGCCCATGAAAAGGGAAACCACAATATTTAATAAGAGCTCAGGGGAAGGGAAGATGACATTCTCATCAGGGGACATCAAGGTATGCCAGCATAACCACCCTGGTTGCTACCACTTTAAGACACTTTCAAATTCTCCACTTATTTAGGCCACAAGTCATCTATGATGCCCCAGTATAAGCCCCAGCAGCAGGTAAAAGAATCTAGAAGCACTGCTGGCAAAAATAAAGGGGGGTGGGGATGGCTAATAGCTGCTGAGTAGACTGAAGCAGCTGCCAAGGCAGTGCTGAGGGTGGAGGTTTAAAAGGTGAGGGATCTGCCCACTGTTTGGGAAGAGCCCACAGTGCTAGTGAGGCTACGGAGGGTGGCATTGGTGTCAACATTGTCAGCAGGGGCTTGGGCCTGAGCGCCTTCAATCAAGTCCTCTAAGAAATGCTGGTTTTCAAATGCACACCCATCCATAAACCGCGGGCAGCACGCCCAGCTGCCTCCACTGCGACAAAACACCGGGTTCCAGAGGCCTGATGACTATCTCATTTTACTCACTGCTACATAATTGCTATATAGTGTTATTCTCTTGACTTTAACCAAGGGTTACTATAAGAACTGACCATATGAATACATTTTCTTCATCTTTTCTACAGGCCACAATTAAAAATATTTTCTTTTATTACAGCAATCCAGGATTAGATCCCTTTTAGAGTTTATTTCCAGGAACACTTTTTCTTACCAACTGGCATATATTCTTTCATTAGAAAATGAATACTACAGGACTTATAGAATTTCTTCATTGGCCTTTGTGACCTGCACAGAAACTGAATTTAAAGTGCAAGTGTAGAAACCATCCTCAGCTTAGATTTCAGAGCCGATAATCTCCTCCGCTCCTTTATATGGCCCTTAGTATTTTACCCTTGTTTTAATGTCTTATTGCATGTGTGAACCACATCAAACCTTTCTAAAATCAAGTATCAGATATCTGTATGCACACATTTTAAAATTTTAGAATTTTCATGACAGTGTTAAGCTGATGCAGTGCTCACCTTAACTCTAACTCCCCAATGGATGGTCTCATATGACTCCATTGTTTTCTGAGTGCCTACCACAGTTCTTGGCACATATTTGTTGAATAATGGAATATGTGAATATCACATTGAAAGAGTATTATTTTCAGAATTATAGTGGGGAAAATACCATCATAATGATGTTAAAAATCTCTTCATTTTTTGACTGAATATGTAACAAGCATTGCTTAAGTAAAGTAATCATCATCTGTGACCAGAAAATATTATTGATTATTTGGGTCTTCCGTGGCATTTGATAGCTAGGGATTGGAGCTGTAATAGGCAACTTAAAGAAAATCCTTTCTGCAACTATAAAGCAACACTTCCCACTTATCGGGAGAATGCCCAGTGTGTCTGCATCTCCAAGAGTCCATTCATTTTCAGTTTCCAGGGTTGAGAGCCCCCTTTGGAACTACAGCAAATTAAGAGGTGTGTGATTTTTGAAGCTTTGCCTCTCTTACATTAATAAAAGCTAATCATGTTCAAACATGTTAGCACAGCTAGCCCAGGGACTGGGGATAGGATGCCAGCTCTAAAGTGAAATTAGTAGTGTGAAGGAAGCTATGTGAAAAATCGTGGAGAGAAACCGATTGGAAATGAAAATGAGGTGTCTTTTGAGGAAGATGGCCTAGAAGCCTGACAGTGTGAACTGACAAAATAAGGTTAAAAATATAATCAGGAAAGTCTGGCCTCTGTGAGATTCAAATAGCACTTTTGCCACTCTCTGAAAAGGAACTGCATTAAAAGGAGAAAAAAATCATAGCTACCATATGCATAGTGCGCAGAAGATGGCTTTCAGAAAACCTTCTGTGTACAAGAAAACAAATGAAAAACACAAAAGGGATCCCCTTCTTTAAAAACAGTGAAATACCCCCCACTCACACACACAAAAAAACACAAATAAACATACACACCCACACACAGGTTTTTACTTTGTCCCATCCACCTTTGAAATACTTATGTATATATGTAAAGCTTTCTCCTCTCTCTAATGGGAGTCCTCTAGCAACAGGGGCCTGCAGATCACTGCCTCCATCAGTTGTAATGCTCAGCTCCATTTCCTGTTACTGCTTGTCAAATGTTTACACTGATAACTTATTCTAACCACTTACCATGATGGCATGTGCCTACATTTACCCCTCATGGTTGTTAAGGAGAATTAAGGCATCACTTTGAGGTACCAGGTACTCCATGTTCATGGTGAGAGCTGCCACACGCCATATGTTAAGACACAGAGAGTGGAACCTACACGTTTTATTTGAAGCTCCTTTCTGAGGAGGACAGAAGCACACACACAGGGTACACACAGTAAATCAGGCTATAATGAGCCACAAACCGCTTGTTAAGCATAGTGAGCTGTTCACAAGCTGCACGGTGAGAATCACTGCCTCAGGGTAAGTCATTCTTACAAATAAGAAGCCAGGACCTCTGAGGGCCATATTCATTTTGTTGTAATTTCTTCAAGCTAGGTAGAATTTCCTTAATTATTTTCCTTCTCATGTTATATTCAACTAAGATCAAACGTTTGGGGCCAATTGCATTAATACAAATTTACCTTATGGTACACCTATTCTACACCTATTGGTTGTTTAAATCAATCATAATAATAGGATGAGGAAAAGGAAAAGAAAGAAGAAAACAATAATTTCATGCATGCTATGTGCTAAGAGCTTTATAGGTATTAGCCCATTGGAGCCTCATACCAAGGAAGCCAGGATTACTTTTGTTCTCATTTAATAGTTTTGGGATAGATTGAGAGAAAGGGCTTAAAATTTGCACACTTTTGACTTTACGTGTGGCCATGGAGACTCAAGGCTTAGCTTACCAAAAAAGTAAGTATTTGTAAAACACAGATTTTGCTTTTTTGCACGTAGCTCTCTTACCTTAAACCCCCAACTTTGCAGCAGGGCTCTCACCTACCCAACTGTCTCTTGCCACACAGCTGCTGACTTCCCTTCATTTAATTGTTCATTTTTAATAGAAGGAAAAAAAGATTATTAAGTAATCAGGCAAGACATTTATTAGTGAAGACACTCTTATATCTAAGTGTTCACATTTATTTAAAGATGTCTGAGAAAGTGTTAGATACTGTCAAAACACTATATAGCACAAGTAATGCCACTTTTAGTAAGGGGTCTGCTTACGCAGCCATTAATCTCAATGGAGAGCAAAACTCCAGGAGCTCTCAGAGGCTGGATCAGTTCTGCAAGGGAATCTGGGTATTGAGTGAAAGGAAAAGGCATATCGCAATTTCCTTTCATCCGCTTCTCCCCTACCCATGAACAGTTGACAAGCTGAATAGCTCATGTGGGTGACTTGATCAGTAGGAGTGTGTGGGGGAGGCTGAGGCAGACAGCTCTCCCAAATTAGCCCACTGCCAGTCTTGGTTTGCTGGCACTTTGACACCAACGTTAGGATGTAGAGCTTTATTGCAGTGGCACTTTGGCAGGATACCATTTCACAAGGAGCTTCCAGCTCCAAGAGAGAGAACAGGCCTGTTATTACTGGATGCTTTAAATTCATGGGCCTTGCAAATAGAGAGATGTGTTTGTCAAGGAGTCCATGTTTAAAGGAATACTTGATGTTGACTTCTGGTGGGGGTGAAATTCGTTTAACCCTCTAAGGTCTTACATTTTGGCTAAGAAAGAGCAGTGGTTAGCTGGATTCTAAAGAAAAAAATGATAAAAATTACAAATTATCTTCTAAAACCCAAATTTACTCAAGGATGCACAATGATAATAAACATCTATAAATGCCAATCACAAAGCATTTAGAGAGAAGGCTGGTGTTAGATTGTACCTATTTGTCATAGAATTTCCTTTTAAGTAAAGGCTTCATGAGAAGTCTTTTAAGTAAATTCCTCCAGTTCCAAGAAATAATGTGTAGGTTGACACAATGCTGTGATGTGTTGCAGATGCTATAAGCTCTCTAACACTATGAGTGTGAGCAAGGCCAGAAGGACGCCTTTCACTCTTTTTTAAGTTGTAAGCAGACACCATGCTCCATGGGCCTCAAAGTGTGAAGGTTAAACCTGAGGGATGTAAAGTAAGGAGACCAATTCATGTGAATAACATGAAAAATTAGTCTTGTTGCTCTAAAGTCATGGTCTTTGAAAGTAAGGAGTTGACTTTAATCAAATTTAACTTAACAAAGTTAACCCATGACATATTTAACGATGACTGTTATGGAATGAAAATTAGGCATAGTTGGTTAAGTCATTTACAATATAACTAAAACTTTCATTACCTTTTCCTCATCATATTTTTCACTATGATTCCTCCAGTATTTGAAATCAATATGACTGTAGCCATACACTCTAAAAATTTTGCACCAGAATGCCCCGGGATTCCACAGTGATTTCACCCTATGATAATTTTTAATTTTAGAGGGAGACACAGAGATATTCTATACCTGTCAGATACCCCACAAACTAGGTGACTGAGTTTGTTCCCAGTTTCAGATTAGACTATGCCAGATTCTTTCTGAAGACATCATGTCTTTGTGAAACTGGGCTTAACAAAGTTGCTGTGGGCAAGTTCCACATGAAAATCAAGGTAGAATGGGGAATGGGAACTAAGGCTACCAATTCCAAAGTCAGAGAATTCATGCAGTGCCCCATACACACACATCCCATATAATACTAGAAAAAATAAAATATTTTTTAAAATTTCTGTATGTTTTTAAATGGCCACTAAGTCGTTAGGATATAAATATTATTAAATTATTTGCACCCAACAGTTGGTGCTGGGAATCCTGTGACAAAACTTGCTGAGACACTGAGAACACCGTGAACCAAAAAGGTTTGAAAACCTCTGATGTAAAGTTCTCCTGGACCTTTCTCCCTCCCCTACACACATACACTGGCAAACACGTTTAAAGGGATTTGCTCCCTTTTTTCCATTCAATAGATATGTACTGAACATCAAATATTGATATATGTTAGGCACTGGGGCAGAGGTTAGATACTCAGTGTGAGTACAACTGATAGCCTCTCTTGTCATGAGTATAAACTCTTGAGAGACAGGCAGCTAATCAGCAAGTTACCAAACAAAATACAAAGTGCTCTAAAGAATAAGAAAGGGTTTATATCTAGATTTCACTCCCGAACTGCAGGGGTTCCCTTTCCCACTCACCAGGCTACAAAATTATGCTTGGCTTCCCTCCAAAAACCCCTGAGAAGATCTTAAGCTATACATGCCCACCTGCTCACCCACCCGGAGAGTAGGCAACATCATAATTAACACACAGGATCACAAGTAGCATGAGAGAGAACACCAGTGAGAAAGAGCTCTGGTCGTATACAGAGTCTTGAGGCAAAGGAACAGAGGCGTGTTGAACGGGGAGTTTGAATGAGGTAAAAGAAAAAGAGAAAGGGGACTGGGTGAGGACTCTCTTTATAAGAGGCCACATCCTCAGGCGGGGGCCTTCTGATGAGTCTTCTAATGTAAGGAGCCAGTAGTTCCAGAGTATGTCACTTTCCATGCAGTTCCTCCTGAGAGCAAAAGAATAAGCTTGAAAGTCAGGAGGACGCCATTGATAAGAAATATGGGAGATCTGACATTTAGCCTAAATCAAGTCCTATTTATCATTGATGCTCAAATAAAAGTGTGCCTGAGAATCTCCTACATAATGTAGGCTTTTCTCCTGTCCTTTCCTACCGCTAGCAGAAAAGATGCCTGACAGTTTGAAAAGTACCACCAATATATCTTATCACTCCTTTAGAGTCCACAGGCCCATGCTCTGCAGAAAGATACTAGAATCTCCTTGGCAGAAATAGCTGTGCCTACACATCAGTCACCAAAGAAATCCCTCAAAAATTCAAGTAACAAGGGGAATTTCAACTAGAACCAAATCTTCTACCTCCATGCATGCATCCTTCCTCCAAAAAGACTGGTGTCTGTGAAAGAAGTCATGCCAGAGCAAACCACTAGTGAGAAAAGCAAATGGCAGCCTTGCCTCTCCAAATAGAGTGAGATTTCAGTACCAAAATATCTGTCCTCCTTCTTAGATTTGCAGTGACACATAGTGAAGTCAGTCCTTTGGTGCCATCAGAGGCAGGGCATTATGTTCTAAGTTACAATTTAGAGCCTGTGAAGGGTTTTTGCTAGACTCCTCTTAAGAGAGGAGCTCAGGGAAATGAAATGGTCTCTGCCCACATTTAGCAAACTGGGGCTGTAGAATATCCTAAGCCACCAGACTTAGAGCTGTGCAACTCACTACATGCTTTCTCAGCAAGAGGACTAGAGCAATTTGTCTTACATAGGGAAAAAAAAGTAGAAACAGAAGGACGGAGGGAAAAGGCAATTTGACAGGTAGGTGGTGTGATGCTCAGCCACCTCAAGATACAGAGACAATGCTGCTTGTTGTTTCTGTCCTGCTGCAAGGACAGCTGTAATTATGGAGTAATTTGCCAGCCTGCTGAAGCTCATGAACCTTCTAGGTGGGAGCCATGCTCATTCCCTCATTGACGCATGGTGTGCAATAATGTTGGCTGTGTCTCTGCTGTCAGGTGTTCTCAGCTGCTGGGGAATGTCTACACAGGTGTGTTCTCTTTTTCATCTAAATCAGAACAGTCCTGCACAAGGACAGCAGGTTCTCAAAAGGAAAGGGGAAACATTAACACTTGAAGAATTTTTTTAGAGCAAAGATTGAAGGTTTTAAAGAGTATTATCATGTTCAGCACACAATTTAGCACTTAATTACATCCTGTCTTGTTTTGTTCTCTACTTGAATTGCTGAAGCCTAGAGCTGGACATGACCTTAGCCCTTATCTAATTCAACCCTCTAATTTTAAAGATTTTAAGAAGAAGACTATGGGAGTTTTTTTGGCAGGGGAAATACAGGAGCCAGATCTTCAGATTTTTTGATATGTGTTTGACCCTATTCTGCCTATCTCAGATGTCCTAGAAGCAAGTTAATTTTGAGATTTCAAATATGTGTGTCTTCATAACAGTGCTCAAGTATTTACCCCCAGTGAATTTCCAGTTTCCTTTTTTTCTTTCTCTTGTAAGTCTAAGAAGAAGAAATTCTAAGAATGACAGAAATTCAAACAGAAATTAGAGTATTAAGGCTGTGCGTATTTTTTTTTCAAAAATTACTTTAACAATATCTAAAAATCATTTAATGCTATCACTATTCCAGCTACAGGGCATAAACAGGTGGGCAAAAGTAGGTAGGGCCCCTGTGATCAATGACCTTACAGCCTAGTGGAGTCATATATTAACTGTAAAGAGCAGAAACTTACATTTACAGTTTTTTATATGCCCGGGCACACTATAAATGCATTATCTCATTTAATCCTAACCAAAAAAAAAAAAAAAAACTGCAAGGTGCATAAGTGTCCCTTCATTGGTATCATCCCCTTCCACAGATGAGAAATGCAAGTCACCATGAGTCAAGGTCTGCAAAGTCTGGCCAGTGAAAACTGAGAGGTAGGCTTTGAACCCATGAAATCTGAAACTAACTCCCACTTGCCTAACCACCATGCTACATTGCCTCCATGAACTTTGAGTAGGAAACATGGTAGGAAGTGTACAAAAGCTATTAAAGAAGCACAAAGTATCACATTATCCATTTCTAAGAACTAGATTTGTAACTTGAAACTGTTAAACCTAAATCATGGAGCTCATCAATCTGGCTTTAAAAAAAAAAGTGAAATCAATTTGGAATGAGAGAAATCACCAGAGAAGACCATAACCCAGATCTAAAAGACTTGATGACACTGGGAAAAAACACCTCTTACTTAAGTCATGTTACCTTTTTAATAGGCGAACCTCCATAATGATTGATCCCTTCAGTCACTGGGCAGGCAGCCCTCTGGTCACTGCATGGTTAGGGCTGCTCTACTTCTTTTCACTATGCAGTTAGATAAAACATTTTCCTATGACCAGTGCCTTTCTGAATTTAAAGGAAGGGTGATCGACTGTCCTGAATTGCCCAGTACTAAGGCATTCCCCAAAATGCGGGCTAAAACTGCACCATCCCAGAAAACTGTCTAGCCCTACCATGCCCAGTCTGGCATCTGAGTGCATGGGGAGCTTCGACAGCCCACGTGGAAGAGGAAAGGCCTAGCCCTGTTCATCTCTGGGCATTCGTCTCTGTCTTTAATGACTCCACCGTTAATATAGTGAAATCTGTAGTTCTTTTTCTTGGCAGCAACAGCACACAGTGAAGCCCTCTGGCGCATTTCCCTGTCTCTCCTAATTACAAGGCCACGCCCTTGGCTCTCTTTAGGCTATAGATTCTCTGAGCTCTGGATGTAGCTCTCATCTGAGCCTTAACTTGGGCAGTCTGCTCTGCCATGTGTCACTATGATAGTCACCTGAGTAACTGCCTTTGTAGTTGGCCAGCCAAGAACTTCAACTGTGCCCCACACATCTGAGATCATGTCTCAGGCTGTGTCTGCTTGAACAAGCCATTTGGCCACATCTCTGCTACAGACACTTCCTGTTGTAAAGAATTTCATATGAGAAAGTTTCCTCCCAGAATTCCAAATACTGAATATGCACAGTGTCCCTCTGTTGAGTCTTCCTTCTGAAGCCATGACCCTCAGTTTCACTCCCCGTCCCACTGCTACCAGGGGGCCCCAGAGGTGGGCCTGGACACTACTGTCTCAATTCCTGCCTTCACTCTTCTTTGGACCACTCCCTTCACCATCAGATGGTTTTATACTTCCCCCTAATGGGAACTTTGCTTATATGTGCTCCAAGTCTCCGTGGCGGGACTGGTGTGTGGAGTGAAGCTTATGGGATTTAGAAAACCCATCTACTTAAGAATGTTGCCTCTACTCCCAGGGATTCAGCCTAAAACTACAGATGCTATTTGTGCGATGGATAAGGAGTTACTAAGCAACTTGCTAAATACATCAGAAATACTTTCAAAAATATTAACCTCATTATGCTTTTTTAGTTGTCTTAATTTGGTACTGGCTTTCTTACTTGTTTCCTTTATTCTTCACTACTACGATAGCAAGTGAATCTATGGCAACGTCGCCTTCATCAGAACAGCACAGGAAGGAGACGGGAGGAGAGTAAGAGCCTCGCACCTGATGGAAGCTGACATTTAAAAGATTGTTTTTTCCTACTCCACCAGTGACAAACTTCCCTGTTAAAACAGCAAGTGAAAGATATCCATGTGACTACTATTAAAAAGGGTTATTTAATTTCCTAAATAGTCTTCTTTTTTTGTCACGGGTAAAAAAAGGGTATTTGATTAAGTATGATAAGACCCCTTATTTTTGTCACAGTAGTTTCCATTTCAGATACAGTGTTGTACCTTGTCATTACAAGGATTATCCCTGAGATACCTGACACAGAGTATTTGAGCTAACTGGGTCGGAAGAGATCATGTAGTCCAGCCTGTTTTAAAAAATGTTTAAACAAGCAGAATTTTGAAATATTGTCTTTCCCCCAAAAGAAATCTTGCTCCAAAATCTCATATTGAAAAAGCAATGGTACTATATCCTGGCTAAAGCAAGAACAGAGTGCTGTGCCTAACCCACAGGACCTCTGAGACACAGGCGCAGCTCTGCCAAGCCCCAGGAAGGACCAGGCATCCTGATTCAGGGAAGCGTCTCCCTACCAGAGATCACGCGGCAGGTTCGGCTTATTGACTCTCTCCACAGTTTCATGCTTACACACATTCCGAAGTATTTTAACAGAGGTTTGGTGCTTTACTATTAGACAGGTTTTTTTTTTAGGGGAGAGTGTTGTTTGCTTTTTGGTTTTTGGGTGTTATGCCTATTTAAATGTTTTTTAGTTAATTTGGGGGAGTAATTTTTACTTTTGTTTTAGTGGTGATACATCTTTAAAAAAGAAAGTGATTTGATTTTTAAAAAAATGTATATTCAGAAAAGTTATAAAAAACAAAATGCAGCTTTCCTATTTACCAGCACCTCTTTGAACAGGAAGTTGAGGAACTCATTTAAATGCTTAAATAAGCCAAATGTGTCCCAAGAGAAATTTTAAGATACTTCCCCATTTCAGCAAATCATTGTTTGGCATAAAACAAGTAGAACTCGAGTTTGGTATTTAAACAATAGTTTCAAGATAAAGAAGAATATACATATTAAACCGGTTGTTCAGATCACAAAAAGGTGGCAACCGTACTGTTTTTTTTCTCTTTTACAAATCTAATTTCTGAATTTGAACCTCCAATAAGTCATCTTATACTTCAGAGGACTTTGCGCCAAGCTTTAAACTTCAGGAACTACGAGTTTTCAAAGCCACAGAAGATTGATTTCATGTTTTTCTTTTACAACATTTTGATGTGGACTTGGCAAAGAACGAGGTTCCTGTGCTAATTTCCTCTTGCTCTGTGTAATTAGTCAGCATTTGAAATGAGGTAACAGGATATAATTGTCTACTGACCACTGTAAGCCCATTTGTTTATGACATACCCTCCCAGCTTTTAGATGTACAATATTATTACCCACCTCTTCATTTGTGTCACTGTCTCTTTCCTCTTTTTTAATTTCTCCAGTTATGCTCTCCTCACTCCCTGCTTCCTTTGTGGGCAATACAAGAAAGCACTTTTCCTTCCAGCTGGCGAGGCATTAGGGAAGTCTGAAGGGGGTGTACAGAGTGACTTACACACTCCCCGGAGGCCAATTACACTTGGAATCCTCCTGATCTGCCCTGATCAGGGAGTAGGGCTTCCCCTCACAGCCTATTGTGCCAGCTCTGGGCCACCTGATCAGCCCGGCCCTACCCACTATTTAAATTAGGGCATCACCAATCCTAGACCCACTGTCAGGGCCTCTAGGTAACACTGGGGAATAAATTAACATTCTGCTGTTGTTCCAAAGCCACATGACACCAGTATCAGCAACCCATCAGCAATAAGGGGAACTGTTATGAAAGTCTGAAGAAGAAAGGGGATGAAATAACATCACGTAATTGTGTGACATTGCACTGTGTCTTAATACAAAATTACCATGTTACCTTTGTTAGGTTGCATGGAGGAGTGATTACAATTTCACATAGCATCTCATGTTATATAGCTAGTAGTGAAAGTTTACTGCAAATATTTTTTAAGATTGTCAAATATAGCAAAGGAAAGAAGGAAAAAATAAAAAAATATATATGTAGCCTTTATTCATGTGTTAGCTAGAATTGTAATCCAAACTACTATAAGGCTAATATTAGTTGTCAAGCTAGTTTACAGGAATGCTTGCATAATAAAGCAGAAAGAAAAGAAAGGCCACAGAAAAATGAGTAATAGGCAAGTTAGCAGACATCAAACAATCTGGCTCTGAGTAAGAATTATGTGAGAAAATATGTTTCAAAACCAATTGCAAGGCACTTTACAGAATTGTGGAAAGTTAAAAGAACAACTTTAAATTTATTGAGGACAAATCTTGGCAGGACATCATGATGAAATGCTTTCATTTCACAGCAAAAAAATTATTTTCTGAGATTTCCTGCATTCTTTTTGTTTTGTTTTGTTTTGCTTTGCTTTGTTTCCCAAGACAATTTGTGATATTGCTACTGAAACTGTGCAGTGAATTTCCACAATAAGCTTCATGGTCCTTCACATTCAAAATACACATCGATTATGTAATTGCACCTGCCTGTGCATCAGCCACTGCACTTTCACTACTTCACGACCTGTGTTACCGTGTCCTGAAACAAACACCAAAGGAGGAGGGAGTGAAATCATACTCTTTAAATAATTCAAACAGCTTTTTAAAATAGGCAATAAATACATTTTTAGGTAGAATGTATTGTCATTCTTCTCTCTTGAGAAACTATATACAATAATAATGTGATATAATACTCAAACCATTACTATTTTATGTGTATAAGTCAAAAATGATGATTTTCACTCTATAATAAAAGCATAATATAATTAATATAATTTCCTGAAATTTAAAAACATTAAAAAATTGTTTGCTATTTTGAAAGTCAAAGTCATTATATTTTATGCTGATATCAGAGTATATTTTATATCTTTTTTTTGAGAAAGGAATTTTTTAAATTGCACTCATTTTAATTTTTATGATCGTTCTATATAGCCTAGATTAAGTAGGAGTAGCAAGTAAAACTACGTCGATAATAAAAATAAGCAAAATTATTTCAAAAGTATTTTAAATCCAATTCAAATTTATGACATGTAGAGAAATCCTAAGCTATATGAATCTTATCAGTATAAATTTCTGTTCCAAAAATACATAGATATACTTTATCACAACTTATATCTTTGAAATTCATTCAATACATGAAGAGTTCAGATAAACTAATTTTAAAAATAGTGTCTCAATAGATGAATGGGCAAGTATATGAGAGGAAGTAATATAAATTAATAATAAACATGAAAATATTTCACTCCTACTAGTGATCACATAAATACAAATAACATCAATAAGATGTTTATGACAATCAAATGTACAAAGACTGAAAAATGAAAATGCTGGTGAAGATATAGTGAAGAAGAATTCAACAATAATGGTGGTAGTACAAATAAGTACTACATTTCTGGAAAGCAGTTCGACCATCTATATCACCAGCCTAGAAATTTTTCATACCTTTGGTTAATTTTGCTTCTTGGACTACATACTTAAAAACTAATACAAAATTCAGGCAAAAATTTATGTACGGCAATTTTTCTTACATATTAATGTAATTAAAATATTATTACTTATATAACAATAGAACAGTAGATAAGTAAATTACATTGTATAAGATGTACTATTATGTACCTATCAAAATCAATTTCCAAGAAATTTTTGTGGAATGCTTATAACATGATCTTAAGTTTTAAATGTAAGATTTAAAATTGGGTATACAGATGAATTTCAATCATATTTTTAAAATATATGTACAAATGGAACATTCATTCTTAGAATTCAGCTCCCATGCTCTGAGGAAACTCAGTCAGTTCAATCAGTCCCATAGGGTAGCCCAAAGGGAAAAGGCCCAATAGCTCCAGTTGGGCCAAGTCTTAGGAAGCCATCCTTTCAAGGTGCCAGACATGTAAAAAAAGCCATCTCAGACCTTCCCGACCAGCCTATTAGCTAAACTGAGTATCATCAAGTAACCTCAGGTTATGTCAAAAGAGAAGAAGAAATGGCCCCTGAATCGTGACCAAGTTTCAGATCCACAAAATTTTGAGGTATAATAAAAGGATTGTTAATAAGCCAATATATAGATACAAATAGAGGAAGATGTGGATGTGGATTAATGAAGATAAGTAGGTAGGAATCTAAAAGGAAAAATTGGAAGAAATTACACTAAGATATTAATAGCGATTATCCTTGGATGGGATGTTTAATAATAATTTTTATCATTGTGCTTACCAAGTTTTCAATAATAAGTATGCAATACTTTTATTCAAAAGTGTTTTTAAAATAGAAAAATGCATTAATCATCATCATTTAAAATAAACATATAAACATAATATATCCAGAGAAATATGGCAAAGAAAGCTTTGGATGAAATTACCTACTTTTGGATTTATGCAATTTTAATAACCAAGTTATTATAATTTTAAAAATGAAAATGGTTTTCTTAAATGTTTTCTATTTAGAGTGTGTCTCAAAGAATCTAGTCAAATTTAAACAATAGGAAATGACCATTTTATACATGGGTAATGTTAAGCTCTCAGATCCTCAATGATGAACATGTACTCACCTACCATAATCTACTTTTGAGTTGGTGAACCACATCATCTATCCATCAGTTCATGGACATTTCTAGTTTTGTTCACCAGTTTCATTTTAAATTCCTAGGATCTGAATTAATTGCAGGTGTCTATTTCCAGCAGGAGTGTAGTCTTTAGATTATACATGTCAGTGCATCACTTACATCATGTCACATCCTGTAATGCTTCTTTTCACGATAAACTGGCATAACACAACATGACACACAAAAAATACACTGACATGTTGTAAGACATCAAAAGATGAATACTAAATTTTAGCAGATAATATGGTCCAGATATTCTGAGTTATCTGGATTCTTTTGAGCAACATGGTTTACTTTATTAAATTTGGTTCTTGGAAAGGCTTGTGATGAAATTATTGTAGTTGATCCCAAGAGACTTTAACTTAAGCCTGAAAGTTCAAAATGTTAAGTGATAACATGGTATAGGGGAAATATTCACATTTAATCAGATAGCATTTGAAAAATATTTCGCTACAACTAACTCACACTACCAGAAAAGTAGGTAGAATTTTGACTTATAATGGAATTAATGGCCATGACTTCACAGGACGAGAGCGCTAATACGGAAGGACAAGTGTACTTTACAACCATGAGTCAGGATTGCAAGCAAAATGCTCACAATGGCCAAGTGGTCAAAATTATCAAATGACAGAAGAAGGCAGGGCTAGGACAGCAATGGGCAGTACAATATATGCCTAATAGTGTTCAGTCCCAGCCAGCAGCAGTCTTATGGAAAAACAGGGGCCCAGGATCTCTGACCTTCCTGCTCTTTAAAAGAAGAGGGAAGTCCAGATTTTCTGTGTGTGAAATGCATTAATTTTTGAATGTTGGCGATGATCTCATAGTTTTAAAATATGGCACAGGTTAAACAAAACATACCTGTGGGCAAAAAAGAGCTGCCCAGGCTGCACAGTGGGCTAGCTTCCCTCCAGGATTTTTAACATGAACAAGTCACCTTCAAGTCCACTGCTGACATAGAATAATACTAACCACAAGTGAAGTTTAAATATTCCCATTGAAGAGTCAACGCTTTATCTAAAAGAAATTTTTATACCCACATGTTCCAAAATGTGCCGTGAACCCAGAATTCCCAGCCAAAGTTTATAGTAACTCCCGCTGATTCTGCTAAGGGGCCTGGAGACAGTGAACTTGAGAAAGAGGGAGGAATAGCTATTTGAATTCATACAAACTTTGAATTATAAAATTTTTAACCTAGTTTTGTTACTTTCAAATGAAGATAGCACAACTTTGTAAACTGCAGTTGCAGTGACATTTGCTAATGAACCATTACATGCCAAGTACTGTGCTAAGGACTGGTCATACAAAAAGGAGCAAAACCTTGTCTAGTGGAGGACAGAATTATGTCAACGAATCATTGCAAAAAAGGAAGAAGTAGACCTCCCTAGAAATGAAAAGTGATCAAATCCAACTGGATGTAGAAGAAAGTTTTGCAGAAGAGGAGACACTTCAGCAGGTCCTAGCCTGAGAACTGAAACAGTGTGGTCAGTGGGGAGCCCTACAAGTAGTTAAATACGTACAGAGCAGCAAATTTCAACCAGTGTGCCACAAGAATTTTTAAAACATGCAGTATATAGTCAGAGGCACTGACTGTACAGTCAGAGGCACTGACCTCTTTTCACTTAGATTGTCAAATTAAAAAATGACAATAACCAAAACAACAATAGCTGTCCAGTGTGAATGAATCAAAATCACACCAATTTTTTGTCAGATCAGCAAAAAACGTATTTTCGGTGTGCCACAGACTTTTATTAATTAGTTTATATGTGCCATGAGACGAGAAAGGTTGAAAATCGCTGGTATTGCACATGGGGCTTAAGGAGGTTTGAAAGGGAAGAGCAGCAAGTGGTAGGTTATCCAAAGAGTTTGGGCTCTATTTTTGGCAATGAAAAACTTGAAGAATTGTAAGCAGCAAGGTATGAGCTGATCAAATCTTTGTATTAGAAAAATCACTGCGAACAACATGTAGGAATGGAAGGAGGGAACTCAGAGGCAGAGTAATGAACTAAGAAGCTATTTCAATAACCCATGTAAGAATCATGAAGGTCTAATATTTTTAATAAACAAAACCAAGAAAAATAAAAATCATAATACTTCTACATATTACATAATATATAATAAATATAATTATACTCTGTTTCACTTATTTTCTTTTAATTTTTTATATCAGAATAATCATGTGTCTAAATTACCACAAAATGCAACACTGGTTTAAGTTTTGTTTAAGTTCATAAACAAGAGACAATGATTCGAATCATGTATTAACAAGAGTGTATGTTAAGGAAGAAAAAGTACAGCTTCTAATCACATTTCTTGATGCAAATTCACAACAGAAGACATTTGTTTAAATAACATTTTATTCCTTTATTGCAATTAGTAGAGTATAAAAGGGTTATGGTGCTTAATTCAGTCTGCATTCGCAGAGAGCCTGAAGTTGAGGGTGCACAGGCTCCTACTTTACCAGGAAGAGCACCCCTGGGAGCAGGCATGAGGGACATGGGCATGTGACAGGGAAGGAGAAAAAGCCCCAGGAAGGATGAGAGAATGTCCGAAGTTTGGCACTGCAAAGTGCAACTGAGTGCTCCAAAATCACAGAAGCTCTATACCCAGCTTCTCAGAACAGCTTTTGGAGGAAGCAAAAGTGGGAAAAACTTTTCCACCATCTCCTGCCTTCTATGGGTTAGAATGTCATGCTATTAACTCCCTACACATTTCCTGGTGGCACATGTGTAGACCCCTAGCACAAAGCTGCTCATGGTGAGAGGGCCACAGGGGCACCAGGTGGGTACTGTCACGCTGCACCTCCATGAAGTCAGTCAGAGCCCGCACAGCACTGCCCACGGCAGTGGAGGCTGGGACAAGACAGATGAGATCAGTGCTATCTGAAGTGGGGTCCACTGGGTACATGATATGGAGCCAGACTTCCAAAGCAAACCTACACAATCAGAGTGGTTCACAGTTTGAAATAACCTTCATTAACCACTCTGTCATCAGAACTTTTGACTAATAATTTGTCTTTAAGAAAATAAATGTAAACATGGGTAAAATTACTTAAGTTTACACACTGTCATCTACTCAATAAATAATTTGTTTTTAGTCTTTACCATATTCTATGCCAGAATTTCAATTCATCTCATGCTATAATTCACTGACTCTACCACCCTTCTAGGTCTCTCACTTCCTCCTCCTTCTCACCTTGGGTTCCATGCTGCACTGTTTTGCTCATGTACCTGCATTTACCAATTCCCTCACCTTTCTCTCCAGAGCCTTGCGAGACAATAGAAGAAAACCATTCAGCAAGCTCTCCCGGCCACATCCTCACACCTTCCTGCAGCTTGCTCCTACTTCTGCCTTCCCTCTGTTTTCTCCCAGTGACTTGCCCATTCTTAGGAGTGCCCTGCCCCTCCACCTCATCTCTGGTTCTGTCCCCTCTTGTTTACTAAGAGACTGCTCCAGTATCTTTCTTCTCCATCATCAGTTTTCATTCTCTACTGGATCAGCACATGGTATACAGACATACTAGAATACTCTGATCTTTAAAATACCTTCTCTTGACCATAGTCTACTAGCTAAAAACCCATTTTGTCTGCTACCTTTGACAAAATTCCTCTTCAGTTTTTTTTTTCTTTTCTCATTCTCTCTTGAAGCTCCTGCCTATGCTGTTTTTCCCCACCTCTCCACCAAAATTTTACCTGTCATGATCTTTATTGATGACCACACTGATGAATGCAATTATCATTTAGTAGTTCCAATATTTGCTACAGATGATCTGCTTCTCTTCTCAAGTGTTTCTTTTCCACTTGGCTTCTGGAGTAACATCCTTTTAAATTTTTCTTCTTTCTCACTATGTGTTCCTTCTAATTCCTTTGTTGATTTTTTTTTTTGCCTTTTTTAAATTGTCTTCAATTACAGTTGTGCCTATTTTCCCCTTGTTACTCTCTTCTTCTCTACCCACCCCCACCTCCCCCATTCAGTCCTGCCTCCCCCAGTTGTATGTGTCCATGGTTCCTGTATAAATGTCCCTTGACTTGACCCCTCCCCTTCTTTCTGCCTTTATCCCCCTCCCTCCTCCCTTCTGGTCACTGTCAGTTTATTCTTTATGTCCAAATGTCTGGTTCTATTTTGCTTGCTTGTTTCTTTTGTTGATTAGATAGTCGAGATCATATGGTATTTGTCTTTCACTGCCTGGCTTATTACACTTAGCATAATGCTCTCCAGTTCCATCCATGCTGTAGCAAAGGGTAGGAGGTTCTTCCCTTTTTCTGCTGTGTAGTATTCCATTATGTAAATGTACCACAGATTTTTGATCCACTCATTTACTGATGGGCACTTAGGCTGTTTCCAGCACTTGACTATTGTAAATAGTACTGCTGTGAACATTGGGGTGCATAGGTCCTTTTGAATTGGTGTTTCCTTTGCATCTCACCAACCTCAACTTTGGAGGGACACAGACCTCACTTTTGTGACTTCCTTTCTGCACACGCGCTCAGGCTTTGGATAACCTTGCCCTGTTCGTGTGGCTATAAATACCATCAATCCCCTGAAGATTCTAAAATGTACTATCTTCAGTCTTTATCTCTCCCCTGAATGCCATATCCACACATCTAAAGTATCTGAAAGACTTCATAAACTTAATGTGTCAAAATATAATTCTTAATTCTCTCTCATCTTCATCTCTCAAAAGCCAACTTCTCCCACCCCCCTCCCCATCTTTGAAAATGATTTTGTAAGACAAAACCTTGTTATCTTTGTTTGCATTCTTTCTTACATCTTATATATGATTTATAGGCAAATTCTATGTGCTCAATTATTGAATATATTATGAAAATCTGAAGACTTCTCACTGATCCCATAAGAATGAGTGAATAACACCAATAGTTAAAAAGCAATAGGAATATTTATTCATTTTAATGCCTTTAAAAATAGTTTTACATCTTCAAAACCTCAGTTAACTGTGCAGAAGATAGAATTCTAAGTAATTTAAGAAACCAAAATGGGTTTTATTTATAAATTTGGTAAGTAAATCTAAAAAAGAAAATCAATCAGGTACATATTCTTTACTCTGAATCCCAGTTAATATTTAAAATATATTGGGTTTTTTCAGTTACTTGAATTACCTACATGAGAGAACAAAATGGGTAAAGAGTTGGAATTAAATAAGATTTTTCGAAGTGATGATGGTGGTGGGAGAAAAGAACAGGGGGGTTGATATGCAAGGAAGTAATTATAACCGCTCACAGAACATAACCCAGGAAAAAGGTGACGACAGAAGAAAACGGGTGGTAGAATCAACGAATCATGGCATATAATATTTCAATTTTGATGTATAGCATGGATAAATCAAAAGGAAAAAGTCTTAAAGCAGGTACAATGTGTAACTTAATTAATATTAACTATGTTTACATTCCTAGTCTCCAAATGAAAATGATTTTATTTAGTAATATAAGTTTATGAAGAACATTACTAAGTACATAAAATTTAAGATGGTAAAGAAAATCAGTCTCACTTGACTATGGATTAATTGCCAACCTACAAATGATGACACATAGCACATTAATACTGGGCCAAACTCAAAACAAACATCTAGACCTTTCTTTATTGAGGATCTTCTCATTTAGACTATTTCATCAATAAAATTGTTCCACAAGAGCCTCATATTAGTGAGGTTCAAGCAGGCTTATTCTTATCTTTTTTTATTGCAATGTAGCATTAAATAAAAGCAGATGTGAAACTTCAATGTTCAGGTTACACTCCAAGCAAAGCCCTGTCTAACTCCCCATGGGCAAAGAAAAGACAAAATCTGCCCAAGGACAAGCTCAGCTAAAGCCTGCATCTTCACTAAGTTGATCACACCTGATGGTATATTCTTCCTAGCATGGATTTCTCATCATCACAACACAACACTGGCTCTCTTTTTTCTCCTCTTCATTCCAAATACAACAGAATCTTTGTCTTCATTCCTTGTTAAAGTCAGATTGGATGTTATTCTCCCCCACACCCTGAGAAACCCAGTTACGACACTGCTTTTATTTTTTACCAAATCTCTAACCTTTCTTTTGTTTGATTCTTTCTCATCTGACTTTTCAAGTCAAGAGGAACTTGAAAAGACAGTTTAAACAAATAGGCCCTTGACCTCCAGTGTATTCCAATTACTATTGTTTTTTCTTTCTTCTTTTTGCCACTTTCAAGTGAGTAATCTCTACTCCATGTTTCAATTTCCGCCATCTCTTATAAAATGGTTTTCCTACAACAATGTCCCTAAAAAATACCTTATTTCAGAACACAAACTCTCCCTTCTCAGTAACTGTAGTGGCCTTTCCCCAGTCCTCCCATCATGCTGAACTTCTGAGCTGCATGTGGCCCAGGGGACGCTTGTCTCCATACTGAAACAGCATGCTCCTCTTCCTACAGTTCAAATTACTCCTGTCATTTCCCTCAGTGTCTCCTTTTCGCTTTCTCATTTTATCTGTGGACATTTCCTGAGCTAGGTATTTTTCTTCTTTTTGGAGAACAACATTTCTAAATGAACCCTTGCATGTGCAGATTAGGCATCTAATTTTTAACACTACAAGCCTGATGGGGGAGGCAGTTATCTGAGTTCTACACTCATACTTTCCAGTGCCCATAGAGCTTCATTTTTACAAAATTGGCATGTCAGAAACCAAATTCATTTTTCTATAATCCAGACTCTCTCTAAACCAGTTTGATTTCAATATCGAAACTTGCTTCTTTCTGCAGACTAAAATCTTAGAATCATATATGAATTATCTTCCTTTTACCCTAGTATTCAATCTCTGATCATGTTCTTTTAGACCCTTATTTGCAATTATAATCATGATAAAAACTAAAACATATATATGCAATGCTTTGAACTCATGTCATCATTTCTATTCCTCTTAACCTGCCCCTAGTTAAAATCTATTGTAATTAAATTACTACAATAAAACAGCTCCTTTACTTTGTTTAGTTTTCCTTCCCTACTCACTTCCAATTTATCCTTTCATATACTGCTCAATAAATAGTTTCTTGCCATAGTTTTTAAAAAATTCATTATGATTTGTATGAACAGTTGATGGGCCTGAGATACACATGTGCTTAGATTTAGAGTCTAAGCATCACTAATGGCTTATTTTCCTTATGGATCGTGAACCATTGATTGTATAGGTAAAAATGACCAGCTTTAAGGTCTCCCAGTACCTCCATATTGGTCAGGATAATTTTGGCACAGGCTACAGTAGCAATCAATCCTAAACTTTTAGTGCTTTCAAGTAAAAGTTAGAATTTTAAAGAACATGTATCTGCCCCTATGAACTTGATACCCTCCTAGTACTTAAAAATTCTTCTGGTGAGATCCACAGTGATATTAACCAACTGTCACCTTTAGATGTTGTCTGATGAGATGTGTCAACATATGGAAGATCTGCAAATTTAGTAAACAAATATTTTCCAAATGGTCAAGGTGTGATGTTACAAGTCATGCATGGGTAAAAGATTCAATGTTTGGATAAAAGACTCATTCAGACTGCAAGATAGGTCAATGGATTTTAATGAAGCCAAGTACAAAAAGTTTATTAATATCACTTCAGATTCCTCATCACAATACTTTAAGAAACCACTAGTCAAGTTCAAAGAAGAATATCCACAACTTTCCAAAAGGCTATGAAAATGCTCTTCCCTTTCCCAACTACATATGTACGTAATGTCAGATTTTTTGTATACTTCAATCAAAACAGTCTATCACAACAAAGTACATGTGAAGACAGACATGAAAATTCACCTCTCCATTAAGTCTGACATTAAAGAGATTTGAAAAAAATGTAAACTATGATACTCTTCATTCTAAATTTTAAAGGGGGTCAGAAAATAATTTTTTCATAACATACACATTATATTGGTTACTGTTATTTTAATCACTAAATGTCTAACATTTTCTCTATCTAAATCTCTAATACAGTATAAATATCAATAGATATAACACATGGAAACCAAAGCTAGTCAGCACTCCCAATATTTACCAACAGAGTTAAGGAGTCCTGACACTGAAAAGTGTGAGAAGCATTGGTCTGAGCCTCCAATTTTATTTATTTTCTTCCTTTTTGTCCCTGTGAACAAAGAGTCTCCTTTTGTTGCTTGAACTAAACCATTTCCTGCTGCTATATTAAATACTATTTATTTATTTCATTATTTAATTTTTATTTGTTTATGTCTTATGGATCCATTTTATTAAGCCCAATATTAATTCTACCAGTTTTTTTTTATCAATTCTTCTGTTTTGGGGATGCACAATGACATTACTGAAAAATAATGAAAACTGAATCTCCTTTCTGAACTAGGGCTCTAGTCCTATTGATCTGTGTCATTGGTCACTACTTACAAAAAAGCATTAAGTAATAATAGTGTGGCAATCATTTTCATCTTATTCTTAACTTTATTAAGAACATCTCCAGTGTCTCTCCATAAAATAAGATAGCAAAGTATCGGGTTGTCCAAAAAGTCTATTTAGGTTTTTTTCTGTAAAATAAAAGACACATTTTTCATTTTCACGAATAACTTCATTGATTTGGATATTTTCAGTATGTTGGCTATCTCCTGCTACTGACTTCTAATGGGTTGAGTCCAAGGTGTTGCTAAACATCTTCCAATGTATAAAACAGCTCCACAGCAAAGAATTATTTGGCCAAAACATCAGTAGTACCAAGAAACTTTGCTAACCACTTCGGACACATTCAATCAGTCATAGCACCTTCTCCATACACTGTACAAATCTTTCTTTACATTTCAGTTGTGTCTTTTCAAGAGCAACTTTTTTTTCCAAGAACTTTCTTGAAATAATAAAGAACAATATTCAAAGAATGTTGCATATTTTCTTCCATCTCCAATATTTAAATGGCTGCACAAAAATTCACCACTTTTTATAAGTTTATTTTTTTAAAAGCATGCTGATATGACAACAGTCACAATACAATCTAACAAAATTGGTTTGAACAAAGTTAAAGACAACTAAGCACTACTAGAGCCATCATATAGAAGAAACTAAATGAACTTTTTGGCCAACCCAATATGTTTCCAGTCCTGGTTTGACAAGAATTCAACCAGGAGACATGTTAAATTTATTGAGATTTGGGGAGTTTTGGTAAACAGAATAATGACTCTAAAGACATCTTTATCCTAATCACCAAAACCTTATAGAAAGATAACTTAGATTACCTTATATAGAAAAGGTACTTTGCAGCTGTTATTAAATTAAACACCTTGATATAGGAAAATTATCCTGAATTATCCTCACTATGATCATAAATGTCCATATAAGAGGAAAGCAGAAGGGTCAAGGTCAGGTGATATGATGACAGAAGAAGTGTTTGGAAAGATGCAAAAATGGGGATGAAAGCCAAGGGATGCAGGAACCTTAAGAGACTGGAAAAGCACAAAAACAGATTCTCCTCTAGAGCCTCCATAAGAAATGCAGCCCTGTCAACACCTTGATTTTAGGACTCCTCAAGCCAGTGAGTTGGTGATAATTTGTTACAGAAGCAACAGGAGACGAATACATTAAGCATCACTCAGTGATCATATTACTTTTAGTCTGCAACCTATAACAGAATATTCAAATCATAATGAACTATTATTTTATTTGAGGATTAAATACTAGTTTTGATTATGGAGTTTTGTTACTTCAATATGCTTTTATATTTTGTTTTCTGATATTTTTAGTGTATTTGCATCTATTTATTATTTGCACTGCTGTGCTAACTTTGTCACACTTTGTTACCAAAGTGCACTAGCTTCATAAAATGACTTAAGAGATGTTCTCTCTCCCTTTATGTTCTCAGTCAGCTTACAGCCTAGGGGAATTTTTAATCACTGCAACTCTGAACACACAAAACACTAAAATCTGAATTTACTTCTTAATGTTTTTCAAAATTGTAGCAGAAGACTATAGTGAGCCTAAATTTTGCTCTTTATAAGTAACATGATCTTCCTGCTAACATTTCTGAGAATTCTGCTCTAATTTTAGGACATAATAATTTCACCAATATATGTGTAGCAAAATTAACATCTCTAAGTACTTCATGAGCTATTTATCTATTTTAAAAAATCAGATCTTACTTTTGCTAATAAGTTGTTCTTCTGTTATATCTTTATTACTTTTTATGTACTCTTCTTTCTTTTTATACATGTAGTTTGTTAGATCAAATAGCTCTGTCCATATTACTAAATTTTTATTCTTTTTAATTACTTACACTTTTTCTGAAATTATATCCAAAAATATAATTATATATTTTAGAGAAATTATCTCTATTTTTTATTTTATTATTTTGTTAATTTGATTTTCTTTCTGTCAATTTCTTGTAGCCTGCTTCCCTTCATTTTAATAATTCAACAGTTGTGTTTTTCATATATACACAGTACTTCCATATCTCACTTTTGTTTCTATCTTCCTAGCTGCTTGTTAAAATCTAATAAATAAATGGTTTTTAAATCTCATAGGAGACACAAATTAGAAATTTTCTATAATTTTTCCTTGTTTGTGAACACAGATGTACTACAGAGAATATATCCTCTGTCCTCTGATTCTACAAGGCAGTTTCCTGCTTTTGATCTCAAGTAACAGCCTGTTATACTTATTGCCTCAGGTAGTAATCTATTCAACACACCAGCCTTCTGAAGTAAGGAGCCCCAGTGTTGTGGTTTTATGCAAGATGTGGCCATCCTTCCCACAGCCCGACTTCAAATGTTAGGACTCTAAAAGATGAAAAAGAATATTTTGAACAGACTTGAGAATATTGGTAATACCAAACCAAAATAACAAAATGTTCAAAGACATGGAGGTATTTGACCAAAATGTCATACTGAGTACACACACCTTTTCCCCCTTCCATCTAATGTCTTTGGAGTGATAGAAAATAAACTTTTAAATGATTTCATGTATAACATCAATAAAAAATAAGTGTCATTAGTCGATTAGAATATCTCAACAATTATTGAAAAATAGACCATAACCAGTGACATATGCAAGAGATGAAAGCAATCCCAGGGTGCTCTGGGCTCGGCAGGAAATGTACCTGGAAAGTCATTAGTTGATGGCCCATTGCCCACAACAGTGGGCAGCAGGGCTGTTTACCTGGAAGCTGCATCTAAAGCAATGATTATGTGTGCTAGGTCTGGAAAGGCAGCAATTTGGCCCAGGTAGCTCACAAAGTCCAGGAAAAATGGGAATCCCTTATTCCTAGAAGGACTTGCACAGCCATACATCAGTATGTATGGTTTGTCCCCTAGAATCACCAGAGACTATAAATTGTGAACAGGAATATTTAAACACAAAGATGAACAGAAAGAGAATCACCAAACATACGAGAAAGCCATCAGCCAGATAAAGACAATAAAACCACCAAATAAAGAATTAACAGCCAAGAATTAAAAGTTTGCTTAGCACAGCAAACTTTTCAGAATGTACACTTAATATATTTAGAGAACTTTAAAGGTGTATATTTATACACAAAGAAACAATGACAGAATTTTCAACATGGTTGTCAAAAAATTTAAGTAGTAATTTAAAAAGTGAAATGGAATGAAAACAAAGCTAAAGAATGAATTCACAAACTGAAAGAGTAAACTAAAAGATTCTTCCAAAACATGATACAAAAGAACATAGTAATGATAACACTTCAGGGAAAAACTTAAAATATATAGATAATAAAAAGCATAAATACCAACATCCATTCCACTAGGTTACAGAAGGAAAAACAAACACAATGAAGGAAAGGGAATAGTCAGGAAAATGACAGGAAAAAAATTTCCAGAGCTAAAAAGAAGACATAACTTTGGGCCTATCAAGGGCCCAACAGAATGAAAGAAACATATACACACGAAGACAAATCATTTGGAGTTTCAGAAGTTCGCAGAAAGGGAAAATCCTAAACTTTCCATGAAGAAGTAAATAAGTGAGCTATAAAGAAATAAGATATTATAGTTATATCAAATTGCTCAGCTATCACTTATTCTAGAAGGTAACAAAGCAATGCTTCCAAAGGAGAACAAGGAAAAACATTCTTTAAATCTAATCCTTGACTCAACTAAATTTTTAATCAATTATGGGGGTGAAATAATGGCATATTCAAGAAGGCAAAGACTCAGTAAGTTCATTAACCCCACATCCTTTCTAAAAATAACTTAGTAGAGAATGTTCTGTTTTATACCAATGAAAACCTCAATGAAGTGACCAAAAATGCTGCAAGAAGTAGTAGAAAATCTGTATATAAAAATTACTTTAGAAGAAAATTTTAAAGTTGATGCCTGCCTATAATGGTACCAAACCCAGCTGATTACACAGAAAAGACATAGTGAACACTTACCAACATAGATAATCCCCATAAGCTTAGAAAATAATAGGGAAATGTGAAAGTCTGCCCAACATAGTCTTCAAGGGCAGAAAAATCACGATAGCAAACATTGGACAAATGTAAATAATAAAAATTATAGCCCAATTTGACTTATTATATAAATTCAAGAATCATTAGGTAGATCCCATAGTCTAGAGACAAAATAAAAACATTATTGTCAAATAGAATTTATCATAGAAATTAAAGGCTGGGATAACACTAGGAAATTTATTGCAGTAATTCAGTATAAGAAGTAGATTAAAGGAAGAAAATGATAAGATAATGTCAATTAATGCAAAGAATATTTAATAAAATATAAACCTCATTATTGATTTAAAGTGGTGATTAATGTTCCTGCCACAATGAAATCTTGTCATTCATAATAAAAATAAAAGTCCATTTTTATTGGGGCTTCACCTACCATGACCCCTACTTACAGAGAATGGGTACTACTAACTTTCTAAGGAATTTTGGTATTCCGTGGGCAAAGCATTTCTCAATGTCTTCACTGAGGAGAATGCTTTCTGAGACTTCTTAGGAAAACTTAAAGAATGTGTAAGCAGGTTATACATGGTTCCACTGCAACATTTCTATCTATCCAATTATTTTTGTTCACCCTATAAAATATCATAAAATTTCTGATATCTCAACTTCATTTAATGTTTGCTACCACAAAGCACAGATTTCGATCATCAGAGAAAGCTATTAGAATCATTTCCTACTACACTGTGTACTTAAAATGCCACATGCTTTGCTTTGTGGTCCTTTCATATCATCCTATTATTAGAAGGGAAACTTAACTAAAAGACTGGAACATCTTCTTGCTCTTAAATATTTGCATCTGCTATAATATTTAGAACAGTGTATGTACATACCAGATCTTAATAATTCTACATGTATTAACTTAATAAATAATATGTATCTAATAACTATATGTAATAGGACCTGTACATAGCAGTTGTTAATAACTCTATATGTAATAACTTAATAAATAATAAAGGTCTGATCCACATCTGAAATAACATAGAAATTGAACCTTTAAAATTGTTTTAAGAAAAATTACAATCTTTAATGTAAAAATGTATGTATTTACCTTTATTTGAACCCACTGGACAAATGGGAGGCATTTGCTTTCCTCATTTGATTATATTTTAAGGCCTGAGTCAACCTTTTCTCTGCATTTGGGAACTTCCTATCTTGCAACAATCTAAGTTCTTCGTCAGTGTGTGCTGCTATGTAAGAGCTATAGCATTCAAAGTGAGATACAGAGTGGAACTCTAGACACCTGGAAAAGCTAATGCCTAATTCCTTAATAACCACAACTGTGAGCTGTGTAGCTGCCATTGCATAAAAGTACATTTTCCATTATCAGAAATAATGAACCAGATTTCCCCAGTACCTATTTGACTAGGGTAATACATTTGAGGCTTTGTGGTAGAAATTAATGATCTTAGTAGTACTCCAGTGGCCTGGAATCCTTAATGAACATCCCAGAACACTTTACCTAATGCTAAGGAGAGATATCAGCACTGTGGGGGGAAAAAGAAGCCCATAATTACTTAGCTTTTTATTTAAATCATCTTACAAATTGTGTAGCCTATCCTGACACAATTTGAAGTGGAGACTTTCTTATTCCTGAATGTGTGTTGGTGTTAAGGACACTGCATGCCTTAACATGTGTGGTTGGAGGGATGGGAAAGAATATGTTTTTTAAAAAGCATTCCTGTGCCCAGTAGCTCAAGTTCATGTAAAAAATGAGGCTTTACTTTAGTGGAGCCACTTTTATGTCACTGGCCACCCACCCAGCTCCAGTCTATCAAATGCAAATGAAAAATTATAATAAGCACTTGAATGAGCTAGAGCTACACAGAAAAGACTTACTGTGTATTTAGTCATTTTATAAACTATCTCCAGAAAATTAGGCTTGAAACCTTGCCTTCCTACCATGCCATTTTTTAACTTAGTTTTAAAGTCACAGGGAAGAATCTTATTCATACCATTAATGTTTTTTTATGTTCTTGGTTCTACTGCTTTCACAAAAATGCTGTAGGCAGTTCACTAGAATGACTAATTTACTGAAGAAGGTATCAGACTCCACTCAGTTGCAACCATAAAATAATCCAAGTAAGACAACGGTGCCTTCTAGCACTCCATGGGAAAGGTTCCTTTCTGAAACTATTGATTCACCTCAACATATACATCCATGAAGTTAAAGGTCTCCCGTAGAAAATCCTGTTCATAAGCAATGTATCATTACTGTTATAAATTAATAAATAAAAAATAAGAGGACTTCCAGTCAAGATGGAGGCATAGGTAGACATACTTCACCTCCTCACACAACCACAAGAAGAATCATAACTAACCTCAAAACAAAAAAACACCCAGCACTGCCAGAAAATTGAACTATATGGAAGTCCAACAACCAGGGATTTTTAAAAAGCCATATTCACCCAGATGGATAGGAGGGGAGGAAAGGACACAGTGTGGCCCTGGAGAGGTGGCAAAGGCGGCACTAACAGGTGGTCCGTCATTCCTGTGTAGGGGATAAAAACTAAGAGGCATATCTTGGGCGCAAGCAATCCCAGCCCCAAACCAGAATGCATAGCTCAGGGGTCCAGCACCAAGAAAATAAAGCCTCACAACTTCTGGCTGTAAAACCCAGTGGGAGCTGGGGCAGCAGAAGAAACTGCTGGTTTCTCATGAGAGTCCTTTTAAAGGGCTTGCATGAACCTAGAACACACACAAACCTACCCACTCTGGGAACTAGCACCAGGGCAACAGCTACAAGGGCAACAGTCACACACAGGAAGTGGACAAAGTGACTGAAAACAGCAAATGCCGGGCAAGCCTCCAGAAGCCAAGCAGTGGCATTGCCTCCCCTCCAACTACTCCCCCACAGATAGAGCCACAAAGCAATGAAGTGGTTTGCCCCGCCCTGGCTTATACCTAAGGCTCCGCCCCACACAACTTAGCAGGTGTGCTAAGACAGGGAGTCAAAGCAGCTCCGCCTAATACACACAAACAAATACAGGGAGGGTGCCAAGTTGTGGAGATAAAGAAATATGGCCCAAATGAAAGAACATAATAAAACCCCAGAAAAAGAACTAAATGAAACAAGGATAGCCAATCTATCAGATGGAGAGTTCAAAATACTGGTGATCAGGATGCTCAGAGAACTCACTGAGTATGGCAAAAGCATAAGGGAAGAGATGAAGGTTATACTAAGTGAAATAAAGAAAAATCCACAGGAAACCAACAGTGAAGGGAAGGAGCCAGGATTCAAATCAACAATTTGGAACATGAGGAAAAAAATAAACATTCAACCAGAACAGAATGAAGAAACAAGAATTCAAAAAAAATGAGGAGAGTTTAAGAAGACTCTGGGACATCTCCAAAAGCACCAACATCTGAATTATAGGGGTTCTAGAAGAGGAAGAGGAAAAATTGAAAACATAATTGAAAAAATAGTGACGGAAAACTTCCCTATTTGGCAAAGAAATTACACATACAAGTCCAGGAAGCACAGAGAGTCCCAAACAAGTTGGACCCAAAGAGTACCACACCAAGATACATCGTAATTAAAATGCCAAAGGCTAAAGATAATGAGAGAACTTTAAAAGCTGCAAAAGAAAAGGAGAGAGTTACCTACAAAGGAGTTACCATAAGACTGTCAGCTAATTTCTCAAAAGAAACTTT